>CM060670.1:34146594-34321594 GCA_030686955.1 Odontamblyopus rebecca
TAACTAAAACACAAACAAAAAAACAAAAAAGTGATGTTTTCCAGCCAGTTCCATTGGTGGATTTCTTATTACTGCATCATGGTAGCACTTTTTATGTTTGGAATTACACATTTGTGGATTTGTTTGTATTTTATTATGTTTTTGTTTGTTCAGGGAAAAAAAAAATCGAGCATTGTGACCTGATGTATCAAATATGATGAAACTCGTATATGGAAAATGATATTTAAAATGTTTTTGTTTGTTCAGAGGGACAAATAAAGACTTGAAATGAATAGAAAAATTAGAAAGAATTGGGATTTTCTGTCACTTATTTAATGGTTTGGGCTTTACAGGGTTAAAATCCCTTCAAAGTGAAACTTTAATGAAGCTGTAGGCCCCTGTCAGCTGAACACAGACAGTTTAAATGGAACAGAAGAACTTTATTATCCCAGAGGGAACTTTGTCTTGGACTCTGTGGCACATTTGCCACATAACAGAAGAGTGATTTCCCAAAATGCATTGTGCTCTATGGAAGAACTCTTCAGGGCTGGAGCTGCAGTACTTATGGAGGACCAGGACAAAGACAGTCTTATTATAGATCCATTCTTCAAATGCCCAGTGTGGCTGTGAAATACCAGGATGTAGTCGTATATGTACATAGACAGTGAATAAATCCAGATGATGTCATTGTCCAGGTACACCTGAACATCTCCTTCCCTCTGCTCCTCCTCAGGTTCCATTTCCTGCTGTCATATCTCCTCCTCTATAACAGCTCCACGGGCCCCTGAGGGGACCACTCAGCCCGGGGCCCCTTTGAGTCTCAACACTGCTGCAGCTGTGTTTGTCAGTGGACTAAAGAGGCTGGACACTGCTTCTGGACAGGAGTCATGAGGACTGTGGTGATACTGAGAGAGGTACAGAATGGTCCTGTTGAATCTGTGTGATGATTGATGAGATTCTTCATGTTAAAACGGTTTATTTTTGGGAAACAGTGGGTGGAGTTACATGACCCCTGCACCTTCACTCATTCGGATCATTTCAATCCTGGAATTGCCAAACTCTGCTGAACAAAAGTGAGAATCTTCTCACTCGCTGTTCATTTCTAAACTACCTCTATATGAACAGAGCATTTGGAGCTTTGGACTGATAATAAAGGTTTACTCGAACACACTTGTGAATGAAACAAAACACACCTTCAGGTATGTTTGTGATGAGCTAACAACTTTTGAATACGACTAAAAACTCAGTCAATTTTGTTGAATATAGGACCTTTAAGCAACTTCTATATTGGAGATATTCAGATCATATATAATTCACATATAATAAGCTCCCTTTTCTCCATGGAGTAACTTGTGTGGTCATGATTGGTCACTAAATGCCAAAAAATGTTACTTTATTTTTAATTCCTTGTACATTTTGTGATTTTACTTGAAGAATGTAGCTCTCATCTTCTCTAAGGTTTGAATTGGTCGGCTGATGCTAACTCTGTTTAGTGACATGGTTTCGTTCAAAGTTCTTTCTCTAAATTAGGAGGATCCTTCTCCAGATCCTGAGCCAGGGTCTTGGTCAGTTCTACCAGGACAAGAAACTGACTCAAACACAGGAGGTAAACCTCAGTGAACAGTGTTCCTCACTACAGACCACATCTATAATATTTAGTGCTGACTCCTCCTCAGTTTTGGCTTAGAGACACATTATCTCCATCATAGTCCTTATAAAAACACTTTTGTCTGATGTGATTAGCAGCGCTCTTAAATATTCTAGCCTCAGGTGGACCATCGTCAGGGTCCCACTCCACATTAAGCTGTAATTATGAGCCCAACTTTTATGAGATCATTACAACGCTTAAACGATAATCAGCCAAAAAGCACCACGGCCCTCTCCCCGAGCTCTCAGATACTTCATAAAACTACATTTACTGTGGGCCTGAGAATACATTAGTACATGTCAGTGTGAAGAATGAGGAAAAGGTTCAAATGAAATGGACTCACTCTTCCTCCAGCTCTGCTGCAGGATCCTGAGGTGTTTCAGTCCCACCAGTGTGTCCTGAGTTTTCCTCCTCCTCCATTGGGACATGAACACATCCCCAGGGAGGCGTCATGGAGGCATCCAGAACAGATGCCCTCTCCTCAGCAACTCATCTCCACATGGAGGAGCAGTGGCTCTACTCCGAACTCTAACACCCCTTTTTTCCTAAGGTGGTGACTCTGGGCTGTGCCAGTTTAGTTTTCCAACAAACCAGAGCAGCCATGACTATGCAGAACTGCATAGTCCCTGTCAGGTAAATAAATCATAATACAGGGTGTCCCAGAATATGTGACATCATTTCACAGGCCAATATTTTTGGCAATTCTTGTTGAAATAACCTCATATTTTCACTGAATATATAGAAACAAATCAAGATTTTATACTGAATGTTTTTTTGTTCTGTTTTCAGGTTGAGCTGTTCACTCCCAAACAGAACTCATTTTGAGTCTTGGACTCTGCTCCACACACTCAGGAATGCTGCTTATGCAGGACTAAAGGATCTGGACCAACATCAACATCAGAAGAGAAGGTCGAGCAAGTTCGTGAAAAACTCTCACAAAGCCACAGGAGAAGTTTGGAAACCCAGATTCCTCGAATGACGGTTTGGTGTTTCTTCAAGTTTCTGCAGCCTGTTAAGACAGAATTCTTGACGTTTTTCTGCTTTTAAAGCCTGAAGGAGCTGCAGATGGTTTCATTTCCAATCGTTTCCTCAGGAGATGCCAAACCATCATTTGCTGCACAGTCTTTGGTGAGTGTGTGGAACAGATTCAGAGACTCAAAATGACTTCTCTTTGGGAGTGAACGGCTCAACCTGAAAACAGAACAAAAATAAAACATTAAATATAATACCTTTAGAAACACATTGTGTCAGCTGTCCGGGTGTTTTTTCTCTATTGCATAATAGTTAATTAGTAAATGCTAACTATAACATGTATTTTTATTAGCATTCCATCAAATCCAGTCCTGGTTTCTGGTCCTGCTCTTAACTGGTGCCAAGTCAGACCCAGTTTTCAGCACCACGAACAACATTTTTTGGGTTGAAATAATACCACCAGTGTAGAGCTGGCACCAGCGTCAGTTTGGTGGAAGAGGCGACCCTGTGAAGGAATGTCCCCACTCCCAATATTGTTCTGTTGGTCATTACCCAAAGCTCATGGCCACAGGTGAGAGAAAGAGAGCAACAGAGTGATTAACAACAAGAACAGGATGTGTAGCTTAGCACTTCTAGTTTACTCAAACTCCCTTTGAATGAGAACCTACATTTTTTTGCTACTTGTGTAACCGCAGCTTGTCACCACCAACACCAATCACACAGTCACACATCACAAATCTATGTGAAGTGTCTTCACATAGATTTGCCCAAGGACACGACGATAATCTGTACTGATCACCACTGAAACTGAACCACTTCCTTGTTTTTCATTGAGTATTTTAAGATATGATTTTCGGTTACATTTAAGGCAAAATCACACACACACATGCACAAACACACACATGCACAAACACACACATGCACAAACACACACATGCACAAACACACACATGCACAAACACACACATGCACAAACACACACATGCACAAACACACACATGCACAAACACACACATGCACAAACACACACATGCACAAACACACACATGCACAAACACACACATGCACAAACACACACATGCACAAACACACACATGCACAAACACACACATGCACAAACACACACATGCACAAACACACACATGCACAAACACACACATGCACGCACACATTCATACAGCACCCTTGTCTAGTATCAGCAGTGTCAGTTGTGCTGTTATATAGTTGACTTCATTGCACATGTTTGTCCATTCTCTTTGCTTTGTTGGGCCACGGCTTCACATGGACCCTCTCCTCCTCCTCTTTGCATCTAAATCTTCTCCCACTCTCTCCTCTGCTCCGAGCCAGCGGGTCCTTATCGCCTCCACATGGCTCCTGGTCCTTGGAAGCTTCGGAATAGGCACAACAGAATGGGGTTAACCATGCATCGCCCGGCTCTATCGTCCCAGGATACAGCTCCAATGTCATATAAAGAAAAGAACGAGAGAGAGAGAGACGAATGAAAGAATATGAACAAGCTCCCGTGGGCATTTTTCTCGGTGTAGATTAGAAACATGGGACTCCACAAGACTGAAGAGCAGATCAAGCAGGAGCGAAGGAGAGGGGGATGGCAAACAACAATGGCTGACATCAAGGCCTCTTCCCCGGGGGTGGAGGAGAGGCGCTGGGGCGGGTACGGGGGGACAGAGCCTGGTGATGAGCGCTGGAACTTCCAGGCGGTCGGTGGGAGAGGGGAAGCGAGGGGGGAGAGGGGCCCAGCAGGGGGAGACTGTCTGCGGGCAGGAGCAGCGATGGCGTGCTGGGTCCCTGCTTCTGTCAGCGGTTCACTGCAAAACACAGAGAGGAAAAAGACACAAATTGGATTCAGAATATAAATATAGCATGATGAGTCCTTTTAAAGTGTGCAGCCTGCACTTAAGGCCAGACGCTACAGGCAAAACTCTTCCCACAGGACTTATTCTGAATGCAAGAGCTGCTTATACAGTATCACTGTATGTTTAATAGCATTGTCTACTGGGTCTAATCGTTTTTGTTCAATTTCTGTACAAACAATGTGGGTAAATTTGCAGCTTTCTGATCAAAAACTGACCTGTGCTTTATGGACGCGCAGTGTACTGCTCTGATGACATGTTTCTGATTACAAACCCCTGCAGACAGACGCCACATCCAACTGTTTCTCATTCTTAGTATATGGACAGGTTTCGTGTGAAAGCTCAGAATTTCCTCCCTGAGATGCAGAGGCTGCATTATTCTGATATAGGATTGGTGCAGGTGCTGGGGTTTAGGAAGTGGGTTCTGGAATAATTACTGTAAAGAGAGGGTCCAGACGGCACTGGTGGTAGGGCTGTTTCCAGTAGTCACTAACGGCCTCCAGTTTGAATAAGAGAACATAAAATCATATCAGACATTTATATTTATTCATACATCTTGTTTCCTGAACAGGGCTTCATATGTATTTTTTCCTTTTGCTATATTCTTTGTTGGTGGACAAAGTTTGTAATTCCACTCTGTCCAAATCCACAGAGGGGTGGAGGCTACATTGGGGTGGAGCTTCTGTCCTGTTTTCTCCACACAAAGGAGCTGATGAAGATGGATCTGGGATGAGCCGTCCAGGCACACAGATCTGTCAGGAGATGCACCAGGGCAGGGGTGTCAAACTCATTTTGGTCCGGGGGCCGTATGCAGCCTACTTTGATCCCAAAGGGGCCGGATCAGAAAACTCAGTTCTCTCTTCAAGTTATTGTATTTTTCTCCGTGTCTCGTAGTGGTGTTTAAGATTATATTCCTCGAGCAACGCCACTTGTTCCAAACACACTGAGCACAGATTTCCCATTCACCTCTGTCAACAAATAAGAATTAGACTATTTTTCTTGGGAAATCCTGAACTCAGCATCTGCTTTTCTCATTTTTTGACATTTTGCTGATGAGGGTCACGGTCGACAGTCAAAACGATCGTCCTTTAAGAGCGTTTGGAAAGAGGAAAGTCTTCATTTGTGCTGCTCTGGTGGGAGTCGCCACGTACAGAAACGCCGGAGACGCTGCTATGCTAAAAAAAAATCTGAAAATTTTAAGTATTTTAATAGAAAAATCAGCCAAGGGCCAGATTAAAGGTCTTGGAGGGCCGGATCTGGCCCCCGGGCCGCATGTTTGACACATGTGCACTAGGGGAAACTTTTTTGGTAAAAGTTTGGGACAGTGAACAGAGGGCTGCACTGGACACTGGTTTCCCTCCTCACAAAGCACGGCCCTGATCACAGCGCTGGGAACAGAGGAAAAAGCATCACTTCAGCCGACCCCCACCACGTTAAACAGGAGGTAGTTTGCTTTGTATTTTATTCAGATCACCAGGTTACGTGTTATTTGAAAATGCTGCACTATATTTAAGTTTCACTTTTATTTTTGTTGCTCTAAGCCTCGCCTCCCTTTGCTCTCTGTGCTAAGTCACTCCCTCTTCAGTGCACAATCATGGAGCATCCTGCTACTGTCAGTCTACTGCACGTCACATCACGTCTGTCACGTGAGGGTGAGGGTGTACAGTTCTGTGTCATATTTGTGTATATTTGTGGAGAATTGTGGGTGATGTGGGATTGTGGGTGGAGCACTACACTGTAAAATCTAACACTGGGGTCAACTTGCATCAGCTGGTTTACTCAGAGCTATGAATTGGTGGATCTTAATGATTGTGACGTTACTTTCAGGGCGAAAAAAGCACATGACTTGTCAGTTAGACTAATGTGAACTTGAATAAGACGAACGACTTCAACAGTGATGTGAAATTGCCAAGAGTCCAGCTCTATTTCCAGTCTGTTCTGGTCCTTTTGCTCCTTCCCTGATTTTCCTACAGCACCACTCATTCCCTGATCCTCCCAGAGTCGTGTCTGTATCACCCAAACCCAAAACCTCTGTTCTCTCCGTCTCTATATCCTCCCTCTGTTTATTCAGTCTCTATATCCTCCCTCTGTTCAGTCTCTATATCCTCCCTCTGTTCTCTCAGTCTCTATATCCTCCCTCTGTTCTCTCAGTCTCTATATCCTCCCTCTGTTCTCTCAGTCTCTATATCCTCCCTCTGTTCTCTCAGTCTCTATATCCTCCCTCTGTTCTCTCAGTCTCTATATCCTCCCTGTGTTCTCTCAGTCTCTATATCCTCCCTCTGTTCTCTCAGTCTCTATATCCTCCCTCTGTTCTCTCAGTCTCTATATCCTCCCTCTGTTCTCTCAGTCTCTATAATTCTCTTTCTAAACTCTATGTTTTGCTCTGTTTTTATCAAAGACTAAAAGTCTTCAGATCCTTGTTCCCGGTGCAGATCTAAATGTTTTTACTGTAGAACAGAACCTGTTTTTACTCTTTAACTTGTGTAAATAAATAACATTTTCTTGCTCATTTCAAGTCAGTCGGTTTCCTTGGTTTTACCCAGTGAGATGAATGCACTCTTAAAGTAAAGGTTACTACATGTTTCAGATTTGAGGAACTGATTGATTCGTTGGCACAGATTCACAACATGAGTTCTATGAATGAAAACTAAAGTCGTTCACTTGCACTGCCTGGTGAAAGAGGAGTTTACTGTACACTGCACTGAGGAAGTACTTAAACTCAGATTTAGTTTCACAGTCCACTTTAGTCATATTTTTCAAGGTAATCGGATTCCTAGATCTATGTATGTATGTATGTATGTATGTATGTATGCATGTATGTATTTATTTATTTAAAAGGGACAGTGCATATTAATGAACGTATATTACATATGTAAATATGCCAGATTTTAGCCATAGGCTCATTTCCATCTGTTGTCCCTCGACAGGCTGATGGAGTCTTTAAAAAACAAAAAACAAAACACAAGACAATACAGACAAAATACATTAAGAACAAACTAAAACCAGGACAGGAGCGATTCATGATCATAAACTCAGGAGCGTCACACTTAAGATCACCATTCACATTTCATTAGTTCATTGAAAAGACTGAAAAGACAGTTTTTAAAGAATTAATAAAGTGTGAATATAAGATGCTACAGTTCCAAGTAAGGAGTAAGATAAGGAGGGTTAGAACAGGGCCCAGGAGAGATCGCTAAATGACTCAAACATGCATGGATGACTCTAAAACCTCTTAAGGCATTTGATGAGGGAACACAGTTCTAACAGGGTAGAAAGCAAAACAGCTTGAACTACAAATAAAACATCAACATAATATAGAAAATATGATGAGGGAAATATGAACAAACCTCAAATGAGTTTCAAGGGCAAAGAAAGTTTTTTCTTCCAGACCTGAAAATTATACACAGTTAAATGGAGTTTGGAAGAGTTCATTTCATTACAGCTGTTTTCATGGCTCTAAATGACCTTGAAGTACAGGCGCCCTCACTGCTCCCACTGTTTTTCATCTGCTAATGTGTCTGTTTCCATGGAGAATGTTCCACAGTACTGTTTTAACTTCACTATGTGTCTTCAATCAGGGACTGAAGTTGGCATGTCCACCAGAAATGTGACGTGGTTGGGCTTTAACTGAACTTCACCAAGAATAAATGTTAAATTAAGAAAAACTAAAATTAAAAATAAATATATCCAAAATATCTTTAGTTAACTTAAAGAATAAATGATACACACAGATCCTCAGAACTTTACTAATGATCCACCCTGCTAAAAAGCTTGGCCAAAATGTATGATATAAACACGTAAATCTATCAGAGAATGGAAACTTCAAAGTAGAGAAATGATCTGTCCTGCAGCGAGATCATTTTACTGGACAAGTTCTCTTAAAATAAACGACCTTTAGAGCAGAATGAAGCGTCTCTGTGAGAGTTCATGGGCTGGAAATAAGTTTATGGACACTAAGTTTGAGATAAACTATAACTGTCATCAGTTACTTAAATGGCATGAATAATATTTCCAATATATACATTTATATCGTTATTTCATTTGTTTATTGTGTGCATGGGTTTCATGGTGCGCAGTATTTTTTGTATTGTACTGGGGTGGAACCTTCTATTGAAGCTACGTTCTAGGGGACATAATTTATGAACGCAAACAAAAAGGACATCTTGAGAAACGGCGGTAATCCAGTTTTTTGCATGTTGACCAAAGAACACTTTATGCTTTTGTTCGTGAGATGCATTTGATGAATAAGAATGTAATAGGTCATTTAACGTTTGTATAAACCCATATGTGGAATATTGTTATTGAAGAAACGTTCGGAAGAATGATGAACCTTTGTGTGCAAAGATCCGAGCTCCTTTTGGTAACAAGCTGCCAGCGAGGTAAGCTAATGTCTGTCAATATTGTGTCGTTAGGTACTCATCTTCTAAGCTGTTAATATTAACTTTGTGTTTGTTTAACATGATCCACATCAGTCTAATTGTTGTTTGCTATTGTCAGTTTTCACGGGACGAAGTTGAATAAAGAAGTAGTTTAAACGAAAACTCTGTTTCCTCGTGTTACTGGGGGAGCTACATAAACATACTCGAGTATCAAACAAATCTGGATCACTGAATCAAAACACAAATGAAGTGTTGCAGGGGAAAATATGGTCAATGGATTGTAGCTTCTTTTAAACATTTTTGCTTAATTTAAGATTTTCTGACATGGAAGAAATATATGTGATCATTCTTTTTAATTATACACTGAAAAAAACAATATCTAGGTGAGTTAAAATAACTTAAATTAAAAAACATTTTACTTTATTTGAGCAGATTCATCTGGACAAGTCAAACGATCTGCCAGTGGAATAATAATCATGAAGCTGAAAACACGATAAAACCTGGGATAAGTTTTAAAATCTTGGCCAGATCCGAGAAATTTGCAGCGTCGTAGTTGAATATTAAACAGACAGATTATATAAGATCCACTTGACTTCAAAATAAGACTGCGATATAGTGTCTGCATCAAGTGTTTTATAGTCTGAGAATCAGGAAGTGCCCATTAGCATGCTAGTTGTTGTCACCGTTCCAGTCAGAGCTGCTCTGGACTCTGAAAACCACTTATAAACTCATCTTGGGGAATAATCAGGACCCTCAGAATGCATAAGGTGAGTGAGGAACAACTTCGGACCCCTACAGACTGTTTGAAATGAACTACTGGGTTTTTTTAAGCGCGTGAAAATCACATATAGTGCTTTGGATATTCTGAATTTAAATGACTTAAACTTTCAGATCCTCATTTTCTGCTGTGTGCTGGAGAGGCTGATGAGCTGTGCCACTTCCCGGCTGCTGGTGGAGAGGGGAGGGGGGCTCGGGGTGGTTCATACCCAGCAGAGAGAGCCTGTCTGTGGGCTACAGCTGCCTCGGTGCTGCCTCCCTGCTCCTGTCAGCCATTCTTCATCAGAGAGGAACGCGGCGTGGGGCTGATGGTGCTAGTTTAGCCTGTGGGCCTGGAGCTCTCCCTGCATGACGCTGTGTGGAGAGACAAGCCAAATGGGGCTCTGAGCAAAATGGAGCATTGCTGAGAGAAAACATCTGATTTTTGGAAAGTTGACTCAAGTGCAATCTGTGCAAATGCTTTTCTTGTGTTCAAATCTCTGCAGTAGTCTAGTACAGACTTTGGCAACTACTGTTGTCAAGTGTGTCTTGATATTAGAAGTTCAAACTCGATTTCACCAAAGAAAATCCGATTCTGTGATCTATAACTGACTCTGACTATCTTAAAACTATGAAAAACAGAACTAGAGTTATTCCACACTCATTCAGAGCATCTCAGTTATTCACCATGATGAGTTTAGAAGCACTTTTCACAACTTCTAGAGGCCACATGAACAACTAGCATGCTTACTGCGCACTGACAACAAAACAAAGAGGACTTAGTGGACGTATTATGACCTCAAGAGCTGCTTATACAATATATTTACTGAGGCAAGACACATTTTGTTCAAATACATGGGAAGAGACTCTTTACTGTAACCATGTCATGCCAGCTCCTCCAGTTCCCACCACTAGGCCTCATTCAGCTTTTCTTAAAATGTTTTTGGAACTTTCACTTTAAGAATATGCTAAGAGAACTTTGCTACAGATTCACAAAGCATTCTTACGCAGACAAATTCCCTCTTAAGTGAGAGTTGTGCCAAACTATGAACACCTCCAATCTCATTTACATAGAAAACAAATGCAGGGGTGTTGAATCCAGAGCAGTGACCAGGCACAGGACTGTGACAGAGGCCCACATGGAGAGCACTGGGGCTGGGACAGACTGAGCCTCAAGTCTGTTAGACCCAACAGCTATATGGTAATATGTTTATAGGAAATCATTAAAGAAAGTATATAACTTACAATCATGGAGGAAATGGAATTTTGTGTTGCATTATCCATCCATCCATCCATCTATCTTCTCCCGCTTAATCCACCTGGGTCACGGGGCAGCTTGCTGCCCAATCCTCATAGCACCTGACCCCTCGGCAGGTGGTGAGCCCACAGGAGGGTGAACATGCAAACTCCACACAGAAAGGCCCGGGCGACCCGGGGATCGAACCCGCAACCTTCTTGCTGTGAGGCCTGAGTGTTGCCACTCAGCCACCGTGCCGTGTTGCATTATCAGAGTTGTTGTTCTTAGGAGTGCTCCTGACTGTTCTTTAGATTTGTTCTTACAGAAGAAAATTTTCAGTTAAGAAAAAAATTTGTGAATGCCAAAAATGTTTGTAAGAAGCCTTTAAGTCCAAATTTATTGGTAAGAATGTTTCATGAATGAGGCCCTTTTTTTTTTCTTTTTTTTTTTATTATTATTATTTTTTTACCTGAAGGGTAGTCAGGGCTGATGGCATCACCGGTGTGTAGAGTTATTAGGTTTACTGTCACACTGCGGGAGATTCCAGGCAAAGCAGTCATTTTGTTTTTGTGTTCTGGTATATTGTAAACCAGCCCATACTTCCTACTGCAGAAGAAAAAGTTCATTGGCTGCACAGAAAGCCCATCTCAGTGCTCGTCTGGGATCCTGAACACACTTCTCCAATCATTCAGTCTGGTTACCATGAATCTCCCAGAGTTCAGATGGGTGTGATTGACAGGTCAGGGACATGCATGGCCCTGTCAGGCCCCTTATATATGTCCCCTGAGGACATGTCACAGGGGACTGTAAAACAGAGTGTATTTCTGCAGAATCTCTCAGAATCAAGCACTAAACTCTGTTCATCTGAGGGGAGCACTGTTCATTTGATATTCCATTCAACTCACCCTCATGGAACAGATAATACTCCCTACAACTGTACAACTCACCCTCATGGAACAGATAATACTCCCTACAACTGTACAACAACTCACCCTTATGGAACAGTTTACCCTATGTCCTGTCAGTCACTATTTCACAGGTGTTTGTGTATTACTATATTTCTATATGTTATTTTTTTTCTTTATATAATTATATCTTATTTGACCCCAGTTTCTTGGTATTTTTGCTCCTTATTTAGAATTTATTTTTACTATTTCTATTGCTGCACTGCAAAAAGTCACATCTAGACAAGTTAAGATGACTTAAATTAGGAACATTTGTCTTCGTTTGAGTAGATTCAACTTAACAAGTCAAATGATCGACCAGTTTTACTTCATTCAAGCAACACTAGATTTAGTGTCTTATTTTTAGTGAACCGAGATGTAATTTAATAATTTAAGGACCAAAAGTCGTATTCCAGTGGTAGATGATTTTACTGACTCAAATCAAATCAGAACTTTCTTAATTCAAGTCGTCTTAACTTGGCTGGATTTTAGTTTTCAGTTTGCTCTTTGTTCTTGTATTATATAGTATGTATTGTATTATATGTGTGAGCTACTGCGTCAATTTTTAAAAAATATGTGACAAATGGAGCTCTTTCGTTCCACATGCGTCACTGACAAAAAAAAATAATAATAATTGACTGGGACTGCTGTAAAAAATCGTGAAAGAAACTAGTCTAGATTTACCAGAAAATATCTTTTGGCTGTATTTCCTTGTTTGTTGGAAGTTGGGACACAGTCTGTAGTTAGTGCCTCTGACTCACACCCAGCAGTTTGGTTAAAAGTCTGTGTAATTGTGCAGAGGAAATGAAGAGTTTGTGCTGCACTTAGCTGTGTGTTTGCTCGTGGACAGCACAAGAAAAAGGCTCCACTCACCTTTACACGCTCCCCCTCTCTTTCTCTTTCCCTCCCTTTGTTTTTATGTAATTACACAGTCTGTACGCTGTGGTCTGTACGCCGGCTGCAGTCTGGAACTGACCTCAACCTTCCGTAGATAATAGCGTCCTCTGCAAAGCAACCAAATGTCCTGATTTTTATGGGAAATCTTGTACCTGTAGTTTAGACCTCTGCAAACATGTTCTGAAATGCATGGGATTCTTAGATTAGTTTGCCCGTTCAGATCTTCTCTCAGATAGGAAAGCTCATGGAGTTGTTTACAATGTGCACTCTGAACAGTATCCTATATTTTAAATGTCCTATGTCAGTACTTCCCCCCCGCACCCCACTCCACAGAACCACTACCAAATGTGGACAAATCTCCCCCTCACGACAGTCGCCGACATACGAGAGCAAATGGTTTAGTCACGTCTCCAAAGCGACTCCTGGGACACTCGTAGCAGGTGACTGTGCATATTCCCCTCTGCGCTCACCTACTTCATGAGGCTCCTGTGTCCTCCTCGTTTTTAAAGATGAAGTCTGTGTTATAGTTCGGGACACTCGCGTCATCCAGTGTGACAGAATCCATGTCTGCAGCTGCAGCAGGATCAGCTCCTCTGTGTTTGCTCCTCCTTATATGATGCTCACAGTGCTGCTGCTTTACTGAAGCAGCATTCACAAAGTGGGTGGATTGTTGGGGATATTCGGCACGTTTTCAATGAAAAAACTCCAGTGGTACATCAGTGTAATTGAGGCGTAATGTCTTTATTTGGCTTCGTGCTGTCTGCTGCACAGTAAACAGCGTTTTTTCCTCATTTCCCACCATAGTCAAAGTGAAGCTGAGCGCTACAGATGCTTTACGTACAGTTTGCTTGGTACGAAAACCCCACACTACAGCACTGATTCCATGGGGCTAATACTCCCTACACACACTCTGACAATGAGATCGCCACTGCCATCTACTGTAGTGGATGTCAGGGTGGTCCAAAAAAAATTTTTTTCTCTTTTTTCTAGATCTGACCCCGTCACTGGAACTGTTGATTCAATGTTTACATTAAAAAAATCAGCAAAAACAAACAATATTTGGAGGTTGAGCAAAGCAAAGATCACATGTTCCGTCCTTTATTTAATGATGTGCATCTGCAACTGTGCACATGTTTAATGCAAAATTACAACAAATAATAACTAAATGTATTTTAAAAAAAAAAGTATTTTAAAAAAAGTGAAAATTCAGGTGATTCAGTTGTCTTAACTTACAATAGAATCTTACAGCAGTCACAAGCACCAGGCTGACACCAATAAACATCATGCAAATGTGCCGTATTTCTGTCAAATATAACACACAAAACCATCAACCATCAGTGTTTCTGAGGCTTTTATCATCTTCACTTTCAGAAGAACTCTCTTCTGAATTCTACCGCTGAGTTTCAGAACTCTAACAACAGTCCCCGTCCTCCAATCAGGCACATTTTTCCATGTTCCAGTACAAGTTGAAGAAGAAATTGCTTCTCATCTTTATTTTTTGTCAGGGTTGCAGTAAAGTCTTGAATCAGCTTTACTTTCTCTTTCAGCTGTGTCATTAACAACTTTCCGTGACTGGACCCTCTCTGCTTTCTTGGAATCTGTATTATCCTTCCACAAAAAAACAAAACAAAACAATGTTATTGGCTGTGAGTAAAAGGAAATACATACAAAAACAAATGACCCGTGTACAATAACAAAATAGCCAAAAGACGAGACGACAACTTTTAGAAACTTGTGTCTTTTGACTCTTTTTAGTTTTAGATCTGTGATATCCTAATGCAGGGTTCAAATCAGCGACAATTAAAATGTTATTTATTTGCATGTTTTTGGACCGCCCTAGTGGATGTGCAATTACACTTTATTCTTGTACGGCAAAAAAAAAAAAAAGACATGTTCCCCGAGGTCACATGCATCCCCTCAACATCACCCCCCCGATTTGCAAAGGACTGTCCTATGTGAAACTAAACTGACTCTTGTGAGCTTTAAGCCGTGTTCTGATGCTGTTCCCTCCTCAAACACAGACCTGGAGCTGTGTTCTGTTTCATTCACACACGTCTGAGGAACACTTTATTATTAGTTTGTCTACATCCCTAAAATTCTAAATGCTCCGTTCCACCTTGTGATGTTGCAGGACTTTAGTTTTCAAGTGAACAGCTCCTTTTACCTTTAGTTAGAGGTGGGAAATTCGTAGATTGTAGATGTAGATCAGGGGTGTCAAACTCATTTTGGTCCGGGGGCCGTATGCAAACTACTTTGATCCCAAAAGGGCCGGATCAGAAAACTCAGTTCTCTCTTCAAGTTATTGTATTTTTCTCCGTGTCTGAGCACAGATTTCCCATTCACCTCTGTCAACAAATAAGAATTAGACTATTTTTCTTGGGAAATCCTGAACTCAGCATCTGCTTTTCTCATTTTTTGACATTTTGCTGATGAGGATCACGGTCGACAGTCAGAACGGAAAGAGGAAAGTCTTCATTTGTGCTGCTCTGGTGGGAGTTGCTACGTACAGAAACGCCGGAGACGCTGCTGTGCTGAACGGTGCAGAAAATTAACAGAAAAATCTGAAAATTTTAAGTATTTTAATAGAAAAATCAGCCGAGGGCCAGATTAAAGGTCTTGGAGGGCCGGATCTGGCCCCCGGGCCGCATGTTTGACACATGTGATGTAGATTAAAAAAAAACAAAAAAAAAACAAACAATAACTCCAGTTGTGTTTGAGATGAGGAAACAGCGTAACATAGATCAGGACATTGTGTCATATAAATAATGTAATATGGGCCAGTGAAAAACAGCATTATAGTGTTATGTTTGATGGATTCAGACACACACATACACACACACACACACACACACATACACACACACACACACACACACATTACACCAAGAACATGATACAACTGTACGCAGCAACTTGACAAACGGCAAACGTAACATTTTCAAAACAATTAAACTTATCTGGACCTAAATTAGCAGTTCATTTAATGCCGTATACATAAAATATCTCCTGTTGAAGGGATTTTTTCAGCGTGTGATCCTCTGCGCCAGTGTGAGTGTGTAAAAGTCGACTGGAGTGAAGTGTGCAGCAGCTTTTCTGCCCCGGCAACAGTGGAAATTACAAAAAGACTTTCTAAAGGACAATGTTGAGGCTCTGTAAATTAGACAGAGACAGAGGACGCACAGAGAGGGACACAGCCTGTCTGCTGACGCCACAAATCACTCCTCCCTCTCCTGCCTCTCCTCCACATCTCCCCCTTTCCTTCCTCTCTGCCCCCTTCTCTCTCTCCTCTCTCCTCTGCTGCCTGCCTCTCCCTCCTTTCTTTCTCTTTATCCCCTTCCTCTTTTACGCCATTTCTCTTGTCCCCCTCTCTCCTCTTTCTCTCTTCTCCCTCTACTCCTTTGTCCCTCTTCTTCTCTCCCTCTCTCTCCCCTCTCGTCCTCCCGCCTGAACGAGTCGGAGAAGTATTGATTGGCACTGGTGTTCGCTCGTGGCTCCAGCTCAGAATGGACCCTTTAATTAAGTTAATGGAGCGACGGCGGCTGTGTGGCCAGAGAGGGCCCGGAATAGAGCAGCGAGAGAGGGACGAAGGAGGGAGGGGAAGAGGGAGAGACGGAGGGATGGAGAGAGCGGGGAGGGAGAGAAGACATAAATAAAAGGCGGGGTTAAGTGCATTGACTTGGAGAGATCAGTTAGAGGAGCCGGAGGAGGAGGGAGACGGAGCCGGTGCCAGTGGATAATCATCATTCACAGGAGTATGGGGAAGTTTACATGTAAAGCCACAGTGTGTCACTTTTTTCGCATTTTACATTATGGATGTTTATTGCACTGAAAAAAGGAACAGTGTGTAACATTTAGATTTTAATTTCAATAAACATGACCTACAATGTAAAAAAGTAAATCTGGCCAAGTTAAGATCACTTGAATTAAGAAAGTTTGATCAGGATTTGAGTAAATTTCACTGCAGTGGAACGAGACTTTTTCTACTTAAAATATGAAAACACATCTTGCTTCACTTAAAATAAGAAAAACAACAACTTTTTGCAATTAAAATAAGAAACAAAATCAAATGTAGCTTGAATTAAGAAAAACACACTTATTCCACTGGCAGATCATCATGTTCAAGTCAGATAAAACTTTCACTGATAATAACTGTAATACTCATTTATTCTGAAATCCCATCTAGAAAAAGCACCTTTGGACAGGCAGTTTTCTCTTTTCGAGCCTCTCAAACCTGGAGCACTATTCCGGCAATAATACGAGAGCTGCCCACACTCGGCTCTTTTTCTCAACAACTCAAGTCACGGCTGTTGGAAAACCAAAACTGTCCACATTAGACTCAAACTGATTTGTGCACTTCTGTAGTTTTAGCATTGTAAATTCTGCTCTGAAGTATGTGTGATAGTATTTGGACATGTGAAATGAAACCTCATGAATTGGTCTGTGAATGGAGAAGCACTTTAACTTTAATGTGGTAAATTATAATCGGTAGTGTGTGATGCCATGTGGATATGAATGAAAGTGAATTATATGAATAGGTCGAGATAATGAAGTGATTGGCATCTTATATTAGATATTGTAACTTTGGGGTTAATGCGGTTGCATCTGCTTTGTGGTGAGTGCAGCGTGTGGTTATGATTGAATGAGTGTATGAATTGACTAATATTAGTACCTCTTTGTATGTGGTAAATTGTGCATATCTTTTGTAATGTTTTTATGAACTGTGGGGGTCGTGTGGCTGGTTCACACCAGCAGGACTGAGGATGGAAATTAGCTTTGGCTATAATCCTGCGTATTTACAGATATGTGATTTTTCCATATATTCCTGTTTTGATAAACACTGTCCCTTCATAAATACAAATACAAATACAAATACAAAAGCGTGAAACATGATGGCCACTTTATTTGTGTTAGAATTTGAAAAAAAAATAAATAAAATAAAATAAAAAATAAAATAAACAGAATAAAAGCAGAATGAGCCTCACGTGACTCTCTCACATGACTCTCTCACATGACTCTCTCACATGACTCTCTCACATGACTCTCTCATTTGTGTTGCCAGTTCCAAACCTGAAATCCAGTGTGTTTAAACCTAAAATGTCTCTGATCTTAACGGTCACTCCCTAAACTCCAGCACCTGCACCAGTCAGGAGTCAGTGCTAGTGCAGCCTCTGCAGCTCAGGGAGGGAATTCTGGAGGCTCTGAGCTTCACATGAGGCATATACTGAGAATGAGACACACTTGGATGTGTCCTCCATCAGCTGGACGGGCAACAGCCTAAACTTAGCCTTGAGAATGAGCAGAAAGTTGAGCAGGTAAGACCTGTAAAGCTCTGTTCTGCTAAACAAACCCAGAGGGATTCGATGCTGAACACGCAGAATCCAGTGATGCAGTAAAATATGTTTGGTTTTCTGTTCAATGTGAGGTGCAAATCAGCCTGGGCAAAAAATTGATTTGATTTAAAAATCGAGTCGGCAAGTCAAATCAATCTGTTCATTTGGAAAATTGATATTTCAGATTTTTTTAACCCCCTTTCCCATGCAGCGTATCGTCCTTGTACATTTTGCATTCACCAGGACTTCCTCTAGGCTTTCCGTAGTCACTTCCTGCAGTGCGTCTCTCACTTTCCCCCAAGAACGAAAGAGGCACAAACAAATCTCTGTCACAGAAAGAACAGAGTCGTGTCCTTTAGTCCGAATCTGACCACATCAGCGCACAAGGAGAGCTGCTTTTTTCAACTTTTTTTTTTTTTTTTTTACAGTTTATGCAAATGAGCCATGTGGTTTTAAGTTTCGTTTCCATCAGACGTAAACAAATGTGCCAAAGATGAATGAAACACATTCTAACCTCACACTTATGAGGCTCTGGAGTGGTGATGGTTTATATGTTGTAAAGTTGAATTTATTTATGCAGATTAGTGATAGTAATAATAATGATGACTATATTAATATAACAAACTATAATGATTCATCGCTAATCAATCATTAATTCTCCCGACGATCGATTAAGAAAATTTAATTGAATGTCCTCCCCGACTGTACCATATGAAAATGTGCAAAGTGATCACAGAGGCAATTACCTCTGTATAGTTATGGATCTGCTTCCAATTTATTTGGTGGAAAAGAGGTTTTTGCAACATGGTGAAAGTTTTCGATGCTCGCTGTACGTGTGAATGGAGGAGATGAGGGTGAGTCCAGGGAGCTGAGAGCTGCTGGAGCACAGTCTGATCCTTGTGCTGAAAACCAAGGAGAGGATCATGGACTTTAGCAGGAAACCATCACAATAAAAGGAGAGGGCATCAACGCGGTCCAGATCTACAAGCATCTGGCCGTCCACGTCGATCATAAATGGGTCTGACATGTTTGACTCACGCGGAAGTTCTCCAAGGTCAGAGGAGCATGTGTTTCCTCAGATGATCAGATCTTTTGATGTGGACACGGAGATGCTTTAGAGTTTGTGTCTGTTGTATCTGTGCAGTGTGTCTGCTGGAGGGGCCGTGCGACCTCCAGGGACAGGAGTGTGTGTGTGTGTGTGTGTGTGTGTGTGTCGGGGGGCGTTTAAATGTACCCAGACAAACCAGGATACTTCTCTGTATTCATGAGGAATCTGGATATTGCGCGGTAACTATGGCAACCCTGGCACAGATATGGCAAGAAGCTGAACGTGTAGAAACTTTACAACGAGACATACGTAATAAGAACAAAATATACATCCAAATGAGAACATGAGACTAGAGTGCAGAGAGCGCTTTAGTAAAACTGAACTGGGTGTTAGTAACAGGTCATAAACACAGCAGAGTCTCAAAGTTCTATCCTGAGAGTCACAGACACAGAGGTGAGTCTGATACTGAACAGGGGCTCGGTTGGACAGTGCACTGTTATAATGTATTTATAGATAAACATTATAAATAAACATGTTTTTTTGTGTTTTTAAGGCCTGGTACAAGTTTGAGTTGTTTCGGGATAGTTTCTGTTCCTACTGTGTTTACTTCAGTCTGCACATGCTCAGTGCAGCACCAGTGTTGAGAGATCAGGATCCTGCATCTACGCTGCAAATCAGTTTATTTTAGACATGGAGCAAATCAAAATATCGTTACCATTTCATCACATAAAAACATAGCAAACCAAATAAAGTATAGTAACCATCCCCCCCCAAAAAAGAAAGAAAAGAAAGCTACAACTTATTTAAACACTTATTTGTACCTTCCCCCTGCTGATCCGGTTCACCTTCAATCATGAGTTATATATGAATATTCATATATACATATTATTTTAATTATAAACAGTTATTTATCCTTTTATTTCTTCCTACACATGTATCCATTCGAATATTCACCTGTGAGGTATAGTGCCCAGGGGCCCCACATTCACTTAATACAGCACTGGGGCAAGGGCCAGATTCCTCTATTAATAACATTGTACTTTACCATGAAATACCCACATGGTAAATTCACAAATGTTGAACTTGAGCATTTCTATCAGTGTCTAGGCACAAGAACTCACTGCATCGCAACAAACATTTGCATTTTAGCACTATGAATTTTAGCTGCCTCCATCTGTATGAAATAACACTGGTCTGTAATAATAATAATACATTTTATTTGTTAGGCGCCTTTCAAGGCTCTCAAGGTCACCGTACATCAAGGAACATAAAAATGATACAATACAAATAAAACAGTGTAAAAAGATTAAAAATACATTTAAAAATCAAATCCAGATGAAAAGACAGTGCAGTTATGGTCAGAGTGGTCAGAGTGAGAGTGGTCAGGCCTTTCTAAACAGATGAGTTTTGAGTTTAGATCTGAAGTGTGAGAGTGAGTGTGTGTGGAGGAGGTCATGGGGGAGGGAGTTCCAGAGCTGGGGAGCAGAGCGGCTGAAGGCTCTGCTCCCCATAGTGACGAGACGGGCAGGAGGGACAGTGAGGTGCAGGGAGGAGGAGGAGCGGAGGGAGCGGGCAGGTGTGGAGATGTGGATGAGGTCAGACAGGTATGGAGGGGCCAGGTTGTGGATAGCTTTGTATGTGAGGAGTATGATTTTGTAGTGTATGCGGTGTGTGATGGGGAGCCAGTGGAGCTGTTGCAGGACAGGTGTGATGTGGTGATGGGAGGGTGTGTGTGTGTGTGTGTGTGTGTGTGTGTGTGTGTGTGTGTGTGTGTGTGTGTGTGTGTGTGTGTGATAGTGCGGGCGGCTGAGTTTTGGACCAGTTGGAGTTTATGGAGTGATTTTTGTGGGAGTCCGAACAGGAGAGAGTTGCAGTCGTCTATACGGGAAGTGACCAGGCTATGGATGAGGATGGCGGTGGTGTGTGGGGTGAGTGAGGGACGGAGGCGGTGGATGTTTCTGAGGTGGAAGTAGGCGGACCGGGTGATGTTATTGATATGGGAGGTGAAGGAAAGTGCTGCTGTGGAGGACGACACCCAGACTCTTTACCTGAGGGGAGGGGGAGATAGAGGAGCCGTCGATGGATATGGAAAAAGGATTTATTTTGCTTCGGGTGAATTTGGTGCCGATGAGGAGGAGTTCTGTTTTATTGCCGTTAAGTTTGAGGAAGTTTGAGGTGAACCAGGTTTGTATTTCTCTGAGACAGTCTGTCAGGGAGGAGGGTAGAAGTGTGGAGTTGGGTTTACTGGAGATGTAGAGCTGGTGTCATCCGCGTATAGAATGTCGTGATGTCATCTGAAACGCGTATAGATGAGTATTTTCATTACTATCTCTAGTAACTTTTACCAGTTGTCGTGGTTATTATCTCTGTATGTGTGAGTTTAGACGCGGCGGTGAGTTTAAAGGTAGTGGACACCTGAATTGCTCCTGAAATGAATCAATAAAGCGTGTATCGATACTAGAGATCCACCGATATGGCTTTTATCAGGACCGATGTCAATAGGCTATTATCACAACAGCAAGAAGTGCCACGATGTTGAACCGCGCAACGTCCAGTCGATGCTTTTCTCTGACAAAATCCCTGTGGAAAAGTGTGGCGTATTTCTGAGCAGCTTCGTAAATCTGCCCCAACAGCAAATCTTCACCCAACAAGGTCGACAAAGAACAGATTCTGTCCATGAAGAATTTATCCACAACGATCGAGGGAAGAAAGACGAAGAAACTACTGAGCAACACTAAAACATAAATAACTCAGACTGATTCTAGAATTAAAAAAAAAATAAAAAATGAGGGGAAGAGGGGGACTAATCTATAGCATTTAAACTGCACAAATCTCACAAAATCGATTTAAAATTTTAACTCTAGAATCAGTCTGAGTGAACAAGTTCCTTCTGCTTTATTCATGATCATCAACATTCGTGTTGCTCAGTTGTTTCACTGACGCTCGTCGTCGTTTCCTTTAAGTTTTCGTCTTTCTTCCCTCGATCGTTGTGGATAAATTCTTCGTGGACAGAATCTGTTCTTTGTCGATCTCGTTGGATGAAGATTTGGTGTTGGGGCAGATTTACGAAGCTGCTCAAAAATCTGTGACACTTTTCCACAGGGATTTTGCCGTAGAAAAGCACCGACCCGGAAGTTCCTGCTGTTGTGACAATAGTTTATTGTTTAGAATCCAGAGAGGCTGAAGTCCTATAAACTCTAATTTTGGGCTCGTACTGTATGTAGGGCCAATTCTGATCATTTACCCCACATCGTCTTTTTTGTTTCGGTTTACTACAAACCCACCCTCAGCCTTTTCTTTACCAGGAACTTTTACGAGAGCTGTGTAATTATGTTTTACGCAGCTTCCTCTTTGCACTAAAGTGTTCGAACAAAGATTTAAGCACATTCTTTAACAGACCAAACAAAATATCGGCCCCTGCTGATATTTGACGCTGATAACTGATGTGCTAAAACATGCAAATACTGACCTGATACTGTATATTGGTCAAGTGAATCGACAGCGTCTGTAGATAATCTCTCTTTATATCTATGCGTCAACCCCACTGACCGAATACTTTCCCTTTTTGAACACCCCGAAGCTCAATGTACGACTGCCGCCACTCCCTCTCCCCTCTCATTCCTGTCCACTCATCCGTCCTGTCAAAGGTTAATTGGTTTGGAAATGATTCGATTCATTCCCGACCTTAATGCTGTTATCCTGCTTTTGTACGCACGAAAACGAGAAAGAAAAACTGCCCCCCGCATGCACTTAAGCTTAATTTAAAATAAAGGCTCCCATGAAAAAAAAAAAAAAAATCCAATTTAATCTTTTCTACGGCTCGCCTCTGTCCCCACAAGTCTTTCGTCTTTAAATTATGGCAGAATTTCATTACCTTGAAAGCTTTCCCGCCCCTCTCGGAGTCCGCTGCTTGGAACGGAGAGGGGGACTAATGCCTCTCCACTAACCCCAAGGTCGGAGTATTGGGGAGGGGGGGGGCGGGGTGCTGGAGGGGCTTGTGATTAATGCTCTGTGCAAAGTGCTGCGCAGTAATGTGACGAAGAGTGAGAGCGGCAGGATGAAGAGCGGGCGGAGACAGTGAGCGTCCCCTCGTCCTTCACATGGGACAGGGAGACACCGGGACTGTAATGAAGACTGAGGGGAGAACACCACAGGTACAGTTACAGTTACAGTGGAGGACTTTGTTTTCACTCACAGTTGACTAAATGTACAGTGTGTTATAATGTTGTTTCCTCATCAGAAACATACCCGGAGTTGTATTTTGCATCAGGACACTTGTTTCACTCATCCAGTTTATGAGGTTGTGTTTCTGTGAGCCTCAGAAATCTGCTGCTCAGTTTAAGTGCAAGATGGGCACACGGGCCGGGCCGGGGCGCACGGGCCGGGCCGGGGCTCACGGGCCGGGCCGGGGCTCACGGGCTGGGCCGGGTTACTTGGACGGGAGACTGCTGGAATATGAGGAGACAAAGTGCAGCAACAGAGGCAAAAACTAGTCTGTGTGTTGGTGTGTGTGTATTTGTGTGTGTTTGTGTTAGTGCGTGTGTGTTGGTGTGTGTGTATTTGTGTTAGTGTGTGTGTTGGTGTGTGTGTATTTGTGTGTGTTTGTGTTAGTGCGTGTGTGTTGGTGTGTGTGTGTTGGTGTGTGTGTATTTGTGTGTGTTTGTGTTAGTGCGTGTGTTGGTGTGCGTGTATTTGTGTGTGTTAGTGTGTGTGTTGGTGTGTGTGTATTTGTGTGTGTTTGTGTTAGTGCGTGTGTGTTGGTGTGTGTGTGTTGGTGTGTGTGTATTTGTGTGTGTTTGTGTTAGTGCGTGTGTGTTGGTGTGTGTGTGTTGGTGTGTGTGTATTTGTGTGTGTTTGTGTTAGTGCGTGTGTGTTGGTGTGTGTGTATTTGTGTGTGTTTGTTAGTGTGTGTGTGTTGGTGTGTGTGTATTTGTGTGTGTTTGTTAGTGTGTGTGTGTTGGTGTGTGTGTATTTGTGTGTGTTTGTGTTAGTGCGTGTGTGTTGGTGTGTGTGTATTTGTGTGTGTTTGTTAGTGTGTGTGTGTTGGTGTGTGTGTGTGGTGGTGGTGGTCAGAGGAGAAGATGGTGCAGATTGGCAGCCTCTCTTCCGTCAGTCTGACCCAGGGCAGCTGTGGCTCTGTGTGTCTTTACAGGGAGAACTCCAAACTCCAAACTCTGCTGATCTTTATAAACCATCACTGGACTTTGCATTTCTGCACTTTTATGATGACCACCAACGTTATGAGATTAATCACAGTTTATTCTGAATGCACACACTCCTCTGTAGAAAGTGCGGATGGTGACCTGAAAAGCGGTGTTGTTACTGAAGTAGTTTGCAGATATTTGCAGCGATGAACTCTCTTTCCACAGAAGCACAAGTTTAAAATCCCCTCTTAAAGCAAAACATGTGTTTGATTCAGCGGCAGCAACGACGCTGCTTGTGTATGTGCACCAACATCTGAGCACCACAAACAGCATCCGCGGCAACGGTGTCAACAAAACTACCAGTGATAGAAAAATGTCAATCATATCATATATTAATAATAATAATAAATATAATAATTTGATATTAAATTGCATTTTTGTCAAAATATTTTGGTCTTTTTTTTTGAATAATAATTAACTGTGATTAATCAAAATTCTAAAGTGTGATTAATCAGATTTTAAAAAAAAAATCGTTTGATAGCACTACTACCAGAGTGCGAAATACGGGGGGGGGTCAGCAACTTCTGTCCCCTGTGCCGCCACCACATCCACAAACACATGGAGCAGCAGAACATCGCTGATCGTCCTTTCTTTTATATTAAAAGTCTTAAACTGTTCTGATGCAGCTCCAGGTCATTCTAAAGTGATTCAGCAAAGGCTCATTTCTGTCCTGTCAGTGGGATTGTTTTAGTATCGATACCTGAAATGAGTATTTAGTTTCAATACTAGTTTTAGCCATAACTAAAACGGCGGCACGGTGGCACGGTGGCTGAGTGGCAACACTCAGGCCTCACAGCAAGAAGGTTGCGGGTTCGATCCCCGGGTCACCCGGGCCTTTCTGTGTGGAGTTTGCATGTTCTCCCCGTGTCTGGATGGGTTTCCTCCGGGGACTCCGGTTTCCCCCATCAACTCAAAACATGCCCGCAGCCCTATGAACTAACATCAAGGACCATGTTGTCCACCCTCCTGTGGGCTCACCACCCGCAGAGGGGTTCATGGGGGGGGTCAGGTGCTATGAGTATTGGGCAGCAAGCTGCCCCCGTCACCCAGCTGGATTAAGCGGGAGAAGATGGATGGATGGATGGACTAGTTTTAGCATTGGTTAGTATCAGATTTTCAATACTTTTGACAACCCCACTTAGGCTACAAGCGCTAACATTTGAAGATAGTGAGTGTGACGTCTTGTTATACGACACTAATGGTTTTTATTTTGGAAAGTTCCATGATAGTTTGATTGATTCAGCCTCTGGTGAGAGTCGGCCTTTTGAAATATGCTCTGCAGATGCATCTGAATGAGTGATTTGATTACAGAAGGAAGGGCATCTGGTACAAAACTGTCCATGCTCCTGGTGAGATTCTCTCTCTAATGTAGCTTTGCCCGTCTCATCGAGTCTCTGCTACTTTTACTTTTTGTTAAAAAGGGGCTATTATGCAAACTCAACCTGTTATAACCACATTATAACTTTGTTCCCTCATCAAAAACATGCCTGAAGAGGTTTTAAATGTCATCCATGCATAATTAAGTAATCTAGTGATCTCTCTACATTGCCCATGCTCCCATACAACATTTCACCTTAAATATACAAAAGCAGGACATACTGTACACAGCAGCTGGACAAACCTGATGTGATGTGCCTTCGTTTCATAAGAAGGATTCACTCTGCGTTGTGATAGCGCTCTGCAGGGGGAATGAAAAAACAAAAATGAAACTTTAAAATATGTTAATATGTTGTTGTTGCGCCGCATGGCGACAGCTGTTGGCAACAGTGTCTGGAGAGAACTTTCCCATACTGCACCTGCCGGTGGGTTTTTTGCTCTGGCACCGAGGATGGTGTGTTCATGGAGAGACTGAGGATGGGACAATGTGTTTGCTGATGTCTGTGTCAGATGATGTTTTTCACTGTGAAGCCCATTGGGGAAACTCTTGTTGTGATTCTGGGCTATAGAAATAAAATTGAATTGAACTGAATTGTTTTGGGTGAATACAGCATTTTCAAAACAATTAAAGGTAACATGGTGTTGAAATATGTTATGTGTTATAGTTAATACCCCATAGAAGTCTAATGCCCCCTCTGAGTGACTATATCTTTGAGTTACAAATGCTATTTCCTTTATATAATTTAACTTAAATCTGATCAAATCTTTCTCTGTGAAAATTACTTCAAAAAATCCTACAAAAAAAGTATAATTTTCTTCTATAAAATATGACTGTATATTTGTAACTACATATTTGTGGACAACTGTAATAGAAGTCACCGTGCCATAAGAAATATATTCAACCATTTAATTAAATAAAGCTCCTGCTTCTTAATCCTGCACTAAGATACTCTCATCCACCACAGTGACTAGAGACCTCCCATGGATCTCTCCAGAACACACCAGACTGTTTAAAGAAGTGGACTAAAGGAATGTGACGTCACCTAAAGATCACACAGTGTGCTTGAGCCTGCTATATCGTTCAAATGTACAACACTCATGGATCATTATGTTATTATTTACATATTTTAAATCACAAAAGTCATCTAAAATGATTTCATTGAAACAATAGCCAGCAGACTACCACTTTAGAAAGATGCGTAGCCCAATGGGAGCTCACGTCGCCATGTTACAGATTTGTTGGGGCCGGTGTGTAAATTTCTCATACAGCACATGCCACAGAAAGCTGCCCTCTATAGACAGACGCGCAGACGGACACACAGGCATCTGCGCAGATGGACACACAGGCATCTGCACAGATGGACACACAGGCCTCTGCGCAGATGGACGCACAGGCATCTGCGCAGATGGACGCACAGGCCTCTGCGCAGATGGACACACAGGCCTCTGCGCAGATGGACACACAGGCATCTGCGCAGATGGACACACAGGCCTCTGCGCAGATGGACACACAGGCCTCTGCGCAGATGGACACACAGGCCTCTGCGCAGATGGACGCACAGGCATCTGCGCAGATGGACGCGCAGGCATCTGCACAGACGGATACACAGGCATCCGCACAGACAGATGCGCAGGCATCTGCGCAGACACATGTCCCAGGGCCTCTGGAGCGCTGTCTAAATAAAATATAAATGTTCTTCTGTGGCTTCCTTTCTGCCCTGTCTGAAGTGGAGATGTGGATTTACACACTTGTCTGCACTAAAAGAAAAATGTGAGAGGTTTGTCTGTGACCCACGCTGAGCATTTCCTGTCTCCACTGGAGTCGGTGCAGACGGGCCGTGATCAGTCCGGAGCAGAACACTTATCGCTATATTCACGCTCAAATGCGCTGACACGCCCTCTTTGCCTCATATGGACCTCGGGGATGATTTAATAATGTGAAACACACTCAAAAGAAACATGGCACTCCTCCATCATCTACCTTACTCTTTTCTTCACCTTCCTTATCTCCTTTTTCTCTCTTTCTTCTTTTCGTGCTCCCTCTCTTTTGCTCTTACACACACTTGCAGAAATGTTGACTCCACATAAATTTCACATTTTTATCTACAGATATGTCACATACTTTCACAAGCTGAACATTTTGTAAAACTCAGATACCATTTTGAGGCTAGAAAAGAGTATTCCTTCTTCCTTTTTTTCACATTTTTCCCCCTGTAATAGAAAATCGATCTAACTGAAAAGTGAACGTGAATAAGCCACAAATCAGAAATGATCCACAAAATGATGATTTTTGAAACATGCTCAGCACATCCTCTGCTCTTTTAGAAGGCTGCAGTTATCATCAAAAGCTTTTTTTAATCTGAAGTAAACTCCATCAATGACACCCTAATGACTTCCTGAAGGGGCTCATTCTTCCTAACACCACAGCACAAGTGCTGGTCTGCATCACACATGTGCTTTCACACCATTCACCCTTTGAAAGTCTAAACAGTGTCTTTGAATGGAGCCACAGAATCAGACTATAATAGCTCAGTTTAGCAGGAGAATAACCCCGGCGTTTCAGCGCAGAGTGCTTCAAACAGGGCCCAGAATGAAGCCTGACGTCAGCTGCACAAACACCAGGCGTCTCATTCAGGGTGAAGCGGAGATCCACAAACACAGCAGTGACAGCGCCGAGCTCTCCCATTATGGACCATTACACTAACCTGGTGTGATGGCAAATACTTGAATCTGATTGGTTGAGAATCAAACTTTTTTTCTGACAGACCGATTTTCCCTCAGCACTTACTCGCCTGAAGTTGTGTTTCGAGTGATTCATTTGAGCAGTCTGAATTTCAAGACACCATTTTGCTGATCAACTCCTGCTTTCCCCGCTGCTCTGTGCTCACTGCCTTCGCCATTTTGTTTTCTTAATACAGACTCGGCAGCACTGCATGGTCACTGTAGAGTCAAGCACAATATGTCTGCTTTAAATCCAGAAGCATATGTCCTTCTCCTCGCCTCTGGAGATTTGACGTTCCTGTTTGTCCTGGTACAGGTTTTTACGCTGTTTGTTTGGGAAAAGATCTCTTTCCTCTGTGTGTGCCTGAATATGCATTTAAAGTGATTTCACAAAAGATATAGTTAACATAATAATATTTAAAGGTGCACTGCATAACTTTTGGGTTGGGGGACCATGGAGATGTTTTTGCTTTGCCTGTAATGTTCCACACTCTGGTATTAAACATATATTAGATGTATGTGTGGTAATCCGAGCAGCTTCTAGTGGTAACCACTGGCTGAACCAATAATTAACATTAGCATTTACGTTAACATAGCACCCAAAAAAGCAAAAGTACCAACAACGCCTCCTGGGAGTTGGCCCAGGACCAGCTCATATAAAAGGCACAGGGTCGTTGTTGATGGACTGAGGCAGAATTCACATATATCAAAAGTAAGCAGTTGATTTGTACACTTTCCATACATTAGTTCAGTGCGACAGTATGTTTCCATGAGTTAGGACAATTCGGTTCACAGTTCACTGAATGATTCTTTGTTCAACGTTTGTTCGTAAATCCAGTCCGAGTTCAGATCTACGGAAAACACCGGTACACGGTAAAGACAAAACAAGACGGCGAGGCAGCGGCAGTGCACTCAACTCCATGGCTCAAGATCTAGAAAGCAAAATGCACATTACCCCCAATTGTACAACTACCATTTTTTCCGGACTATAGAGGCACCGGTATATAAGCCACATCCACTCTATTTAAAAAAAATTTAAAAAAAATAAGAAAAAAATGATACAAGCCGCAACCGGGCTATAAGCCGCTGATATCCATGTTGAAAAATGAGATATTTACTGCATATACAGAACGATTTTGTACTGTAAATGTACATTTATGTACCTGAACAGATTCTTTCCAAACAGTGCCTTTTAACACGGCAGCAACTGTGCTGATTAAAACGAGGTCTGAAACAGAAAAGAACCGGTAATTGACCTTCGTTTCTCCTGTGCAGTGAAACCACAAGTCACTTTAATCATCTTCCTGAAACCATTGACCCGAGCTTACAGCAGCAGCACGGTAGAGGTCTGCGCGGGACACAATTTTCAGTACCGCTCCCGCCCACGCCCACAATAAGATTTCAGAACGTTCTTTCAGATGCTCTTATTATACATCCATGGTCCTGCACTGCACTGTTTTGTGCTGGTCCCGTGGGTCCCGCGGGTGCAGGGCTCTACAGCGGTTTCCTTCCTGGAGTAAGATCGATGCCTTCAACTTAAAACTTGCATCATACAAACTCCTTCGTGCTTTTCATGATGAAGGGGCGAGGATTTGAAAATAATGACCAGTTAGTAATTTGTCGTGCGTGTTATATCTGCTAAATAAAAAGTACCATATTCTTCTTTGCATTAATTTTCTATCTTGTTTTTGAAATTCCAGTTAGAGCGCCCCTAGTGGTGGAAGAAAAATCCACAGATTACAGACTTTATTTAATCCTGAATTTAACACTGAATCTGGAATATGACCTGAAAGTGGTGAACAAGCGGCATCAACAGGACCCTGAAATAAGAGCGTGAGGCCAGAGGGCGAGGGGATGGAGAGGGAGTGCTTTTATAGATTGACTGATGTCACCGCTCACCAATATTAGACTGAACCCAAGTGGCAGAGCCCCTGTCACACATGGATTCAGTTATGGATGTTGTTATTACTGAAAATACCTTTAAAATCATGCTTTCTTACTGTGAATGGGGTTCTGTAAATTGGCCTGGTGGCTTCTTCTGGTTGTTTCTATGGAGATTGCAAAGTTTAATATTTTGGAGATAAAACAGTAACATCTCCATCTAGACAAGTAACTTGCAGGCCAAAAATTCTCCCTATGTTTTGAGTGTGTGTGTGTGTGTGTGTGAGTTATGACTAGACTGATGAAAGTAAATGACAACACTTTGCCCAAATGAAGGTTTAACCTGTCAGAAAAATGCCTTCCCTGTGTGTAAACTGTCTCCCTGAAGTGTCAGTGTTGATGACATAGACAGAAAGATCCTGTTTTAAAACACTCTGCTTCCTGTATTTTTACTTTTCTTTTCAACTGACACCGAACTGATGACTGTGATAGAAACTGACCACAGGAACTATCACCGAACCAAGTCAGAAAGAGAAAAAGCCTCTCACAGCCTGTCCTGTGTCACAGGAAACATACTAGTCGGTGGTGTCAGTGACTACCGCCCCCTGCTGTTGGAGCATCCCCTCGCGCTGGCTTTGGCTTAGAGCATATCTGGTTTTGTTTGAGTCTCACTGATAACAAACAGGAACAATGGGAATGACGGAGCGCTGTGAGGAGAATAAAAGAAGCTTTCTTACAAAGATAGAGTCACACAGGCCTGTCCCGAACCCTAACCCTGTGAATGTGACAGCAGAGTCTGACTTTTACCCCAGCGCCATTTAAACTATAGGGATTCTACACAAATTCTGATAAAACAAACCAATAAATAATAATAATAATAATAATAATAATGAAATGTGTGTTCCAGTAACTCTCACATTACTCACACAGAAATGCCCATCTAAGGTACATGGATGTATTTGAGTGGAGTCTGAAAAGTACTTCAGCTCAGCCTCTTTAGTGTCCATTACCCAGATGAGCAGGGCTACTTCTCTGTAACCTACACCCTGATCCCCTCTGCCTCTCCCCTCTCCTTTTCACCTCTTCCTCTCCTTTAATTAATAATAACAAGATGCTTTATAATTTCACACATTTTTCATTCTCTCCACACTCGAGCGAGCCTGTCAGTCTGTGCTATTGGCCCCTTTCATCAACACATCTTCTCCTCTCCATCTCCTGCTTCATTTCCTCAGGCCTCTCCAAACGACTCCTCTTCCCTTACTCACCTGTTCCTCTCTTTTCCACCTCTGTTGGTTTGAGGAGGTCCGCCTCAGGTCAGAGCAGAGCTGAACCACAGACTGGAGGCTCCTGTGACTTTGGCTGAGCTGAGATCTGTTCAGGAGCCTACAAACAGGCAGAGCTCCTGCACAGACGCCCTCTCAGCTGACTTCTCTCTGGCCTTCAGGATGCACTGGGAGAGGACCTTCTGGACGGTCATTAGTGATAATGTCAGACTCACTCAAGATGTTTTAGGAGTCTCCAGCTCATCCAGCTCTGTCTGATTTCAATAAACCAGGGAAAGGCGTTCGACCAAGTTGAACACTAGAGCCTTTGGCAGAGCATGGGTGAGTTCAGCCCTGGTTTCATAGTTCACGTCCGGACTCTACGGTGACATCATGTGTGCTGAAGTTCAGTGTGGGGAGGGGCATCAGACAGGCTGCTCTTTATCAGGGATGTTCTACACTCTGTCCATTGACCTGCTCCTGCACAGTGGAAGGGGTGTCCGTCTGTCTTTAAGGTACCAGCTACACTGATGATGTATTTGTAAAACAGACAGAAAAAGAGTCCCTGTTTCTGTCCGTTTTACAAACACATTATCAGTGTGGCAGTATGTCAGTACAACAGTCTGGCTGCAGCTCTAGTGCCAAAGTGAAGTGCAGCAAAAGCTTTGGGGAGGAGCTGCAGAGGGCTCCGGTTGCCAGTTTGGCTTTGGGTTTTCTGCTGGGTTCTGACACCCTCCACATGAAGCGTCACTGGGCAGTGGAGAAGGTTGAGCAGAGCCTGCGCAGGTGGAGGAGGCTGCTGCCTAAAATGGTCTACTGAGGGAGGGGGTTTGTTATTAACACCCCGATCTCTTCTGCCCTGGCCTTCCTCTCTCTCCTCCTGTCCTCCCTCTCCTCCCCCTCTCATCTCTCTCCTCCCCCTCTCCCTCTATCAGTGCCTCCATGACCCCCTCATGACCTTTCATTTCACCTGTCACTTTCTCACCTCCCCTGTGACACAATGGCACTTAACCTCGCTGGCCCCTGACCCTCCTCTCCATATATCCGGTGCACAGGGATTGGATGGACACATATTATGAGACGTCATGTTTATTTTGAATGTCGGAAATGTTAACTCACATCTTTATGTTGAATCTAAAACTATATATCTGCTCTATTTAGAATTCAGAGCACGATTTAATTATAGACGGTTTTAATTCTTGGCACTCACAGCTCTAAGTGCTTATGACTATTTATAATGTAGCTTTAGCATAATCACTGTGCTTTTTTCTATTATTCATTGTGAGGGAACATCATTTCATTTATACTTTGCATAAATTAATTAATGATCAATTATACATCTTTTTAAAAAATCTGTTTTTGCAGGTCTTCGACACATGCTGAAACCATAGGTGTCTTTTACTTGTGGTAGTTTACACCAGAGCGTTACCAGACTACAGTGAAGAGTATATTTATGTTGGCTTAAATCCTACCAATTAGTAAGTAAGTGTTTATTTATATAGCGGGCAGCTGTGTTGTAGCCACAGCTGCCCTGGGGCAGACTGACGGAGGCATCCACACACTCTTCATTTACAGTGCATAGGCACGGTGGGTGAAGCGTGTTGCCAAAAGACACAATGACATAACTTGGTCTGAGCATTAATCTCACATCATGAATGTGACAGAGGAGTAGAACGGTAGAACAATATTGTTTTCTTGAAAAAATATTTTGCAAAACTTTGCAACTTTTTCCTCATCACCAGTATTTTGATTGGGTCATGCATACTTTTGAACAGAGATATTCAACCAAAATTTGAGGAGGTGCAGTTAGAGAAAATCTTCTCAAGCAGAAAAGAGAAGAGAGAATGTCTAACTTGGTTTATGATTGTGATTTTTCTCAGCGTCTGAATGTATGACCAATAGATTAGATCAACCAAAATACAAGTTAAAAACACTGGCTAAGTAGTGTCACTTGTGCGGCTTAACTCGCACACGATTGGTTTGTATGTTCTTGATCCATTAATACAGTGCTGTAAAGGCCGTCAAACACTAAACAATTTTTAAACGTGTGACAAAATGCACACACCACAAACATTGGGAGAATCTTATGAGAATCTCTGATCTCCCAGACTGCAGCAAGATCTGTGTGTGGACCACAGGATATAAAGCTGTGAGTGCGATGGCGTCAGCTGTTTCCTGTCTACAGTAAAACCACTCGCTCTGAGACTCTGAAGTGTTCAAAGATCAGAGCTCTGCACTTCCAGTTTAGACAGTCAAACTGTGTGATTATTATGGGAGCGTACCTATGTTCCCACAGCCCATTGGTCCCACATCATTAAGACTTTTTTTTTTTTTTTTAGGCCCAATGGTCCCACAGCCCAATGGTCCCACAGCCCAATGGTCCCACAGCATATTCCCAATGTTCCATGTTCCCACATTTCTAAGAAAAAAAAATCAAATTCAGGCCCTATGTTCCACAACTCCATTCCCACATTTCTGAGTAAACACACTATAGAATGCACGTACAAACACCAATGCACTTCCACAAATACGTATTTAAATGCAAACACACACACAGACATGCTAGCACATCAATACACATATGAAACAAGAGCTCCGCCAGCGGGGCAAAATACGCCCGTACTTTGAATTATTGTATATAGAATTAAGTTAGAATTTGTCAAACCTAGTTAAAGATGAATTGTTGGTGCAGTTTGGAAGTTTGACATTCCTAGGTGAGACGGTTGTCGAGTTAGAGCGCGGACAAGAAATTGTCCACAGACAGACGGACAGACGGACAGACGGACGGATGGATAATCAATAGGGAAATCTGGCTCTTGCAGTCGGAGTATGAGTATGACATCATCACATTCTAGAATCGGAATTCCACCAATCAGATCGCAGCAACAGAACTTAAAGACACTACAAAGCTTTGATGTGTCAAAGCTCAAAGAAGCAGAGAATGTGGGTTGTTCTCGCTTTCAGCAGCAGAACATTTGAGAAGAGAGTTCAGATCTACGGCACGTAACATAAAAGGACAGAGATGGAAGATAAAAAGACAGAGATGGAAAGAGGCTTCACTTTCACTGTGAGAGGGCACAGAGACAGACATGTCTCTGTGCAAAGATATCCATTTTCAAATACAAAACCAAACATGAACACTGTGTTCGAGGAATTGAGGAGGGAGCAGAAGTTGTGCGATGCTTTGCTCAACGTGGCCGGTGTGCAATTCCCAGCACACAAACTGGTTCTGTGTAGCTGCAGCACATACTTTAAAAGCCTCTTCACTAACTGGTCCAGCCCTGACTGCCAGGTGTTTGAGATCTCCAATGTGTCAGCTGATATCATGAAGATTATCCTGGACTACTGCTACACCGGGGTGGTGCACATCACCCAGGAAAACCTCCAGGAGCTCTTTATAGCTGCTGACTACTTAGATGTGAGCGGCATTACCGAAGTCTGCTGTCAGGTCATGAAGGAGCAAATGTCCCCAGTAACTGCATCACTGTATGGGGTATCTCAAACAAGTACTACTGCCCCCAGCTGAGGAAACAAGCCTTCTTATACGTCCTGAAGCATTTCGAAGAGGTGGTGACCAGCTCTGAAGAGTTCTTCCAGCTCTCCAGGGAAGACCTGTGTTCAGTCATTGATGATGATCGGCTGAACGTGAAGGAGGAGACCACCGTGTTAGTGGCAGTCATCAGATGGATTGCACATGCTCCTGAGGAAAGGAACCACTACTTGGCCGACCTCCTACTAAAAGTCCGTCTGGGTCTGATCCCTGTTGATTACTTCACTCAGTGCATGATTAGATATAACCTGTCCCACTACATTCATAACTGGAAGATTGTGGAGGAGAAGATCATAAAGGTGATGTTGGATGAAAGAGCTAGGAGGTACAATGCCTCCCTGCCCCCCACTCGTCTAGCCACTCCAAGGCTGCCCAGTGCGGTGCTTATGGTTATTGGTGGCTATAGCCGAAACGGAAGAACCAACAGCATTGAAGTCTATGACAACCGCACCGATCGCTGGGTGGGTGTGGCTAATGATGACTGGACTCCAAGAGGCTTTCACGGCACAGTGTTCCTTAATGGATCTGTGTACGTGATTGGAGGGTTTGACGGCAATCACTGGCTCAACACTACCTGCAAGTACGACCTGGCAATTCACACTTGGCAAGAAATAGCACCCATGCATTCACGTAGGAGCGGCATTAGTGTGACTTTGCTGGATGGTTTGATCTACGCGATAGGCGGGTTCGATGGACTGGACAGTCTGAAGACAGCCGAAAGGTACTTGCCAGTGACCAATCAGTGGACCATGATTTCACCTATGAACGAACAGAGGCGCGATGCCAGCAGCACAGTGTACAATGGAAAGATCTACATTTGTGGAGGTTTTAATGGTGAACATTGCCTGGCATCAGCTGAGACTTACAACCCACTAACCGAACAGTGGACCATGATAGCAGATATGTCCACCATGCGCTCTGGGGTCAGAGTCATCGCCTATGCCAATGAAATCTACGCTGTTGGTGGGTTTAATGGGGATTCCTGTTTTAACACTGTTGAAGCCTATAACCCTGCAACCAACACGTGGCGCCCCCTACCCAACATGTGGACCAGGCGCAGCGACTTTGGCATCGAGGTTGTTGACAATCAGCTATATGTTGTAGGCGGGTGCTGTCTGGGCACCATTCATTGTGCTTGTGAATGTTTTGATGCAAGGACCGGACATTGGACTCGGGTGCGGGACATGGAGATCCCTCGTTCTGCCCTGAGCTGCTGTGTGGTGTTTGACCTTCCCAACATGGCCGACTTTGCTCCGCCCCGCCCTCCTCCTCATGACGATTCCACTGAGGAGTAGATGCGCACTCATTTAAATAAAAGCATCTATTAACTGCAAAAAAGTGCAGTTTGGAAGTTTGACATTCCTAGGTGAGACGGTTGTCGAGTTAGAGCGCGGACAAGAAATTGTCCACAGACAGACGGACAGACGGACGGATAATCAATCGGGAAATCTGGCTCTTGCAGTAGGAGTATGAGTATGACATCATCACATTCTAGAATCGGAATTCCACCAATCAGATTGCAGCAACAGAACTTAAAGACACAACAAAGCTTTAATGTGTCAAAGCTCAAAGAAGCAGAGAATGTGGGTTGTTCTCGCTTTCAGCAGCAGAACATTTGAGAAGAGAGTTCAGATCTACGGTACGTAACATAAAAGGACAGAGATGGAAGATAAAAAGACAGAGATGGAAACGATCACAGTTAGCAAGAGCGACGGGCAGGTTTTCGCAAAGGGTCGAGCTTTGAAGTGTCCACAGACGGACGGACGGACGGACGGACGGACAGACGGACGGACGGACGGACGGACAGCGCCATACCATAATACGTCCCGTCTTAGAACGGGCGTATAATAATGAATGATGTCATCTAGCGATTTTTATACGCCGGTGATAAAACGGGACGTATTATGGTATGGCGCTGTCCGTCTGTCCGTCCGTCCGTCCGTCTGTGGACACTTCAAAGCTTTGAAGTCTTTGAAGCTTTGTCTTCATGAAAGATCTGAACTCTCTTCTCAAATGTTCTGCTGCTGAAAGCGAGAACAACCCACATTCTCTGCTTCTTTGAGCTTTGACACATTAAAGCTTTGTAGTGTCTTTAAGTTCTGTTGCTGCAATCTGATTGGTGGAATTCCGATTCTAGAATTCTATATACAATAATTCAAAGTACGGGCGTATTTTGCCCCGCTGGCGGAGCTCTTGTTCAGAGAGCCAATAGCTTTCGGTTATTTTTTTTTTGGCAACACTGCTAACCCTAAGCGGGGTCCATGCGCTAACCCTAACCGCACGGAGCGGTCAGAATCAAGAACCCTTTTCATTTTAGAATTCAGAGATATTTTAAATAAAAAAAAGGTCCCCCTACTCTTTCTCTATTAGTTGACTCATAAATGAGGGAATATAGAGTTGTGGAACATAGGACCTAAATTTGAATATTTTCTTAGAAATGTGGGAACCTGGAGCTGTGGGAATATGCTGAGGGAACTGTGGGACCAATGGGCTGTGGGACCAATGGGCCGTGGGAACATAGGGCTGACCCCATTATTTTATTTGTGAAATGTGGAACAATACTTCAGATCCAGGATTTTTAAAGCAGAAAAGAGGAGATAAAGTCCACAGGAAGTAGAGTCACTGTGGCTGACCTGCAGCTTCACCTCGATCTGTGTGGATGGAAACACGTCCAGTGTTTGCACTCAGATTCTTACGCTACTCACATCGACTGACATTTGGTTTGTGAATTAAAAACGAACAACAAAATTCTTAACAATCAGTTATTGATTATTTGACTAATCATGCCCATCCCTAATACTTAGGGTAATGCAGATGTTTGTATTGCAATCTTCACTATATGTTTATGTAGCACATTAGAAAAAATATATTGGCTATGTTACTATTTTTGGTATAAGCTTGCAAGCCATCAATTAAAGCTTGGCGAGCCACATAGGGCTCACAAGCCGCACAATGAGTATCACTGATGTAGCCTAAATAAACAACCAACTTCATTGCAACACCTCAATGAGAAGACTTTTACTCACCTTTCGTAAAGTTGTAAATTTAAAGTGTAGCATTTCCTCCACATTATCCAGAGAATTTGTCTTCCGCAAATTATGACATCCAGTCCCCAAAACCGCTCTGTGAATCCATTTTGAGGCGTTCTTCACAAGTAAAAAGGTGAAAGTGGCTCATGTATTTGTTTACATCCACACAGCACACGGAGGTGAAGCTGCAGATTAGAGATAGTGACTCTACTTCCTGTGGACTTTACCTCCAACTGTATCTGAAATCCTGTATCTGAAGTATTGCACCACTTTTCACAAATAATATTGACACATTTAAAAATCGAAATCCAGCATGTCTAAATATAGGCATGTCGGAATGAAGGGATGTCGGAATAGGTTGGCGACCCCCCTTAAGGTTTAGAGAAAAGCTGTAACGTTACAGCTTAAAACGGAATGGCGGCATTAAAATTAAAAGGAATTCAATAATTAGGGTTAGGGTTATTTAACTATAGGCCCAGGTCCGTGTGGGATGGCGTCTGGGTCCGGAATCCGACCCTGGTCCTAGTGACCCCCAATTTTGACTATCTCCGATTCCACGGCTTTTCTTAAAAATGTTTCAAGGCAATTCTTGTAAAACTAAAGAGATGTATTATGGGTTTGAACGAGGTTTTGAATAGTCCCAACTCTATTATCGGTCCGTTGAAGATGCATATTGTCATTTACAATAGTGTGTGTGATAATTCGATACTGACTAACATAAAATCCACATTTAAAGCCATACAGCGTGGCACTCATTAGCTCCCTGCTCCCTGCCTGTGCACCCGTGCCCTGTGCTCTGTGGCGTGCTCTGTCCTGGTGGGCGCGTGTGACTGTGAATGGCACGTTGTCATTATGCGCTGTACGTTAGCCTGCTGCGCCGCAAACAGCTAACCGCGCGGCGCCAAGGAGCCGTCATTAGCATTAGCCTCATGTGCACAGGGCATCATACATGACATCCTATTAGCATTCAACACACAAGCTGACGCCTCCCACCCCCGCCGTTTCCCCGACACACAGGAGTACATGTCACTGTCTAAACGGCTGTTATTCACACCCCCGCTGCACACGCCGACTCTGTATTTACACTGGGAATGCACACTTTGGTTATTGTATGCTTTAATATCCATCCATGATGTTCTTACTATTTTTATTCCATTGTGTACTAAAAGGTCCTAAATTACACTAAATGGACTCCTGTGAGCTTTAAGCTATTAGAATGTTGTTTCCTCCTCAAAAACACACCAGGAGTTGTGTTTCTTTCTTTTTTTCATTCGCATGTGTTCCTATTCCTTTATTATTTGTCTGTCTACATCTCCAAAGCTCCAAATGCTCGGTTCCTCCTTGTGATGTCATGAAGCTGACAGCTATTTTTTAACCCTTAGTTCAGTAAAGATCTGTCAGGGTTTGGTGTTTGTTGTGTGTTCCCCCTCCCTTCTGTGTCTGTCTGCTCCTCTGGGGGTGTGGCTGGGCTAATGCTGCAGTGTGGATCACCTGCTCAGTGGTTCACCTGCAGCTAATTGTCTAATCAGCTCCACTACTTAGTTCTGTCCTTATCCTTTGTTCTTTGTCAGTTCATTCCTCCTCTATTCCTCGTCTACGTCCTCGTCCTGCTTGTCCATGTCCACGTCCACGTCCATGTCGTCATCATCGTCGTCCTGCTTGTCCACGTCGTCCTGCCTGACCTTGTTGTCCAGTCTGTCTACCCGTGAGTCTACCCCTGTGTCTTCCCTCCGTCTATGTCTCCAGCCGGTTTCCATCACCACATCCTTCAATCCCGGCAATAAACCTGTTTAAACATCTACCTGCGCCTATGTCTCTGCTTTGGGGTCCTCAACCACACTCCTACCATGACAAGATCGGACATTCCAGGGCGGTAATCATGCAAATGATTCTGGTGAAGGTGTACGGGTGTGTTCTGCAGGTTTGTGTGTTAAACATGTGTGAAACAAAACACAACTCCAGGTCTGTTTGTGATGAAGAAATGACATGAGAACATACATCAGAAAATAGTATCATATGGCCCTTAAAAGACAAACAAGAAAATCATATACACAGTTCCAAAAGACAAATTAAATTCTGTCTTTGTCCAGTTGACAGAACAGAATTTCTTTGTGATGTATCCCACCTGGACGGCTGAGGGATTCACAGAAACATATACACAGGGCCTATATTTACACATATTCATACTCATTCTGTCTTTTTTTATTTGTGAAAAATGTGTCTTGCCCCAGTCCAGATATACTGTATAAGCAGCTCTTGAGCTCAGAAGAAGTCGGCTGTGTCCTGTCTGCATCTAATTCTAAACTGTTTTATTGTTTGATAATTAGGAAGTACATGTTAGAATGCTAGTTCCTGCTAGTATTACCATCATGACAAAACATCCCTTCATTACGACACTTTTTAGTATCACTATTCTGACACGACGTGTAGGTGTCATATGTGTGTTTTGGGCAGTCACTGAGCTGGTGAAATACACTTGATTGGTTATTTATTTAGGCGATATGGTGTTCTCCGCAGATCGCCTACATGACCAAATGAATAAACTCATTGGATGACATTGCTCTATAAGACACTCCTTGGTTTGGCTCCATCTTATCTGTGTAGTCTTCTTCAGAGAACCATCAGGCACTATGTCCTGTGATCTAGTGGCATTTACTACCTGCAGTCTCCTCATGTTCAGACTGAACTGGGAAAACAGGGCTTTAGCTTCTCTGCTCCTTCAGCTGGGAATAGCCTCCAAACTGAATTAAAAACATCCTAACTTGTCTCATTTAAAGCTTTTTGTTCTTTGTTATGTAATAGGCAAGAGGCGTTCATTCATCAGTGGCTGTGTTTTTAAGATGTCACTGCAAAAAGAGCTCTTTGTACCAGATTTTATTACATATTGCATTTTTTTTTATTGCTACAGCACTTTATCTTTTTAGACTGTTTACAACTACTGCACTTTATCTTTTTAGACTGAGACAGAGTACAGCTACTGCACGGCTAAGTCACCCTTGTAAATAAGATCTGGAACTCAGTGGGTCTTTACCTGGTTAAATAAAGGTTAAATAAATGAATACAAGAGCTCCGCCAGCAAAATACGCCCGTAATAATCAATAGGAAATCTGGCTCTTGCAGTCGGAGTATGAGTATGACATCATCACATTCTAGAATCGGAATTCCACCAATCAGATCGCAGCAACAGAACTTAAAGACACTACAAAGCTTTGAAGTGTCCACAGACGGATGGACAGACGGACGGACGGACGGACGGACAGCGCCATACCATAATACGTCCCGTTTTATCACGGGCGTATAAAAATGAACAAAGCCCAAATGCAGCCGAAGGCTGGCCTATGCTCTTTTTGAAACTGCATGACTATCAGTTAGGACATTTTCCCACTGTCTGATATCCTCTGTGGCCCAAGTATTCACTGATCAAATTCTTTGCACCGGCCCATGCATCTTCTCTGCATACAGGAGGGCAAAGTATAACAGGCTCTCACATTAACATTATTCATGTAGGAAAAGCGGAATGTTTGAAAAATGGTAAAGTGTCGCTTCTCCAACAATGAAAACATTTATATCATATATATATATATATATATATATATATATATATATATATATATATATTTATATAATTTATTTATTTATTTATTTATTTATTTATTTAGTCCCTTATTTACATCTATAGCCTGTCCGTCCATGGGAGTGGATCCCTCCTTCACTGTAGTTCTCCCCGAGGTTTCTTCTTTTTCCCAGGACCCTGGGTTTTTTGGAGTTTTTCCTTGCTGAGAAGGAGGGTCTAAGGACAGGGGATGACTGGACCATGTTTCATTTGCTGTTTTACATGAATGTTGTTTATTCCTGTTTTGATATGTCTGTGTGTATGTTTTACTCATCCAAATCTTGGAACGGCCTTAGAGGCAACTGTTGTTGTGATTTTGGGCGCAAAAATAAATACAAAAATAAATTGAATTGAATTGAAGTTTTGAAGTAGTGGGATGCTTGAAAAATAATGTTTATGCCTCCGACAGTTAGATGTCATGTTTAAAGCGTGGCATGTCGGAATCGTGGAACCTGCAAAACTCTGCAATGGTCTCAGAGTTGTGAAACGCCACAGAACATCCGAGGGCAGAGGACACAAACTTTCAAATAAATGTCCTTTAACACCAAGGATCTATTCTAAAATCTGGGTACAGCGGCTTGAGCATGTGAGTTTGGATTAGTGGCCAGTCCATCTGCAGCTCAGACATCATGTTCCCATAGAGCACAAAGTAAACACAAACTTCATCAGCGAACCATGCACCAGAAAAGTGACTTTTATACTTTAAATTTAGTCTGATTGTGCTCAATTATGTTACCTTCACTAACACAAATCTCTGCTTTCAAGAGTATTGAGCATAAGCCCTGTACAGCTGACATTTCAGTCGCTCCTGAGCTCTGCCCTTTTAATTATTCTTCCAAAATGGTGCTATACTCACCATAGTAACCAGCTCTCACTCATCTGAGCATTCTTAGCTCAAAGACGGGGTGTTAGCCAAAATTGACTTTCTGAAACATGCCATCAAAAACATGCCTGAAGAGTAAATTAACAATCTGTGTCAGGATCTGTTCAAACCCTCCATCCGGTTAGAAGTGTAATGTGTGTACTTTGTAAGCGTATTTTATACAAGACATAAAAGACCAGACAGGAGCATGTTTTTGCTTGGCGTGTAGATTTTACTTCACACTGTAAAAGTTTAATAATGTACGTGTAAGAACACCCTGCACTCAGGCCTCTTAAAGTGACAGAACCTTTTCATTTAAAGCAAACATTACAGCAGTATGATCCCATGTAAAACTACACAGGCCTACATCACCAACGCTGCAGGACAACGATTCTCCATGAAAAAAAACAAAAAAACGCATTTCTCACCTTCCATGGTGGCTGGTCTCTCTCACCCTCATCAGCTCGGGTCCTCTACCAGAGGCCTGGGAGCTTGAGAGTTCTGCGTATCTTTGCTGTTCCCAGTACTGCACTTTTCTGGACTGAGATGTCTGTTGTCCTTCCTGGGATCTGCTGCAACCACTCCTCTAGTTTGGGGGTCACGGCCCCGAGTGCTCCGATCACCACAGGCACCACCGATGCTTTCACCTTCCAGGCCTCTCCAGCTCTTCTTTGAGCCCCTGGTATTTCTCTAGTTTCTCGTGTTCCTTTTTCCTGACATTACCATCGCTCGGTATTGCAATGTCCACCACCACGGCTTTGTTCTCTCTTATCCAGAACCACGATGTCTGGTTGGTTCATCACCAGTCTGTCAGTCTGTATTTGGAAGTCCCACAGGATCTTGGCTCATTCTCCACAACCTTTGGAGGTGTTTCCCCCCTTGATCCTGGGGTTTCCAGCCCGTACTCTGCACAGATGTTTCTGTACACTATGCCCGCTACTTGGTTATGTCGCTCCATGTCGCTTTCCCTGCAGCATCTTACACCCTGCAGTTATGTGCTGGACTGTCTCAGGAGCCTCTTTGCACAGCCTACACCTTGGGTCTTGTCTGGTGTGGTAGATCTAGGCCTCTATTGCTTGTTTCAGTGGTACGCCCCATGTAGGGGTTTGTCCTGCCATGAATATATATATATATATATATATATATATATATGCTGGACTTTCCCATGGGGGACCCGGGTTCAAATCCCCCCCAAGGGCCCATCCATCCATCTTCTTCCGCTTACCCGGGGCCGGGTCGCGGGGGCAGCAGTCTAAGCAGGGGCTCCCAAGCTTCCTTCTCCCCAGCCACTTCCTCCAGCTCCTCTGGACGGACCCCGAGGCGTTCCCAGGCCAGCCGAGAGACATAGACCCTCCAGCGTGTCCTGGGCCTCCTACCGGTGGGACGTGCCCGGAACACCTCCCGAGGGAGGCGTCCAGGAGGCATTCGGACCAGATGCCCGAGCCACCTCAGCTGGCTCCTCTCGACGTGGAGGAGCAGCGACTCTACTCCGAGCTCCTCCCGTGTGACCGAGCTCCTCACCCTATCTCTAAGGGAGCGACTCTGCGGAGGAAACTAATTTCGGCCGCTTGTATCCGCGATCTTGTCCTTTCGGTCATTACCCAGAGCTCATGACCATAGGTGATGGGAGGAACGTAGATTGACCGGTAAATTGAGAGCTTCGCCTTTCAGCTCAGCTCCTCTTCACCACAACGGTCCGATACAGCGACTGCATCACTGCCGACGCTGCACCGATCCGCCTGTCAATCTCACGCTCCATCCTCCCCTCACTGTGAACAAGACCCCGAGATACTTGAACTCCTCCACTTGAGGCAGAGACTCCCCACCCACCTGGAGAGGGCAATCCACCTTTTTCCGGTCGAGAACCATGGCCTCGGATTTGGAACAGCTGATTCTCATCCCAGCCACTTCACACTCGGCTGCAAACCGCCCCAGTGCACGCTGCAGGTCCTGGACAGGATGACATAATCCGCAAATAGCAGAGACGAGATCCTGTGGTCCCCAAGCCGGACCCCCTCCGGCCCCTGGCTGCGCCTAGAAATTCTGTCCATAAATACAATGAACAGAACCGGTGATGCCCCCCAAGGGCATTAGGAGCAAAACCAGTGAGAGGCGATAAAACTTACGAGATGCCGGCTCAGATGTCGCCCGCCCAAACAAGGTCTGCGTCAGATGTCGAGGAACCAGGACACCTTGATGAGAAATGGGCTACTGGAACAAGACAGAAATGGGTGAGATGTGAGAACCAGGCTCTGTTGGAGCTACTACTCCAGTAACCCTAGTCAGAGGGGTTACATGAACAGCATGTGGGAGAAATGGTTACTACGATAACCACAGTCCAAGCTAACGGCCAAACAACTAGTAGCTCAGTGTTCCAACATCCACAAACGGCAACTGCTATCACAACTAGAGATTGACGAGGTACAACACAAATGCCTCCAAAGGTTGTGGAGAATGAGCCAAGATCCTGTGGGGCTTCCAGATACAGACTGACAGAATGGTGATGAACCAACCAGACATCGTGGTTCTGGATAAGCGAGAGAACAAAGCCGTGGTGGTGGACATTGTAATACCGAGCGATGGTAATGTCAGGAAAAAGGAACACGAGAAACTAGAGAAATACCAGGGGCTCAAAGAAGAGCTGGAGAGGCCTGGAAGGTGAAAGCATCGGTGGTGCCTGTGGTGATCGGAGCACTCAGGGCCGTGACCCCCAAACTGGATGAGTGGTTGCAGCAGATCCCAGGAAGGACAACAGACATCTGAGTCCAAAAAAGTGCAGTACTGGGAACAGCAAAGATACTGCACAGAACTCTCAAGAACCCAGGCCTCTGGTAGAGGACCTGAGCTGATGAGGGTGAGAGAGACCAACCACCGTGGAAGGTGAGAAATGCATTTATATATATATATATATATATATATATATATATATATATATATTTTAGCGGTGGGCCGTTATCGCCGTTAACGTGCTGCGATAATGTGAGACTCTTAACGAGCGATATAAAAAATACCGCTGTTAATCTATCATCAAAATTGTGTTTGGAGCTGGGTCCTATAGCCTACTAAGCAAACTGATGACTTTCACCACCATGTTTTAGGGCGGATGTATACATAGCTGAATTGCACAGTACGGGGCGAGAACGAGTTTTCCAACCTCTATGCACCTGTGAATTACCCACACTAGGCTACCAACCAACCAACCAACCACACCAAGCCTCACATTCTGACATGGATGCAGCCACGAAGCCGCAAGGCTTGCTTCAAGGAAAATTCATTTTTAAGAAGCTTCCGATTTCGATGGCGAAATCGACAAAACTAAGGTTGTGTGTACTTTATGCAATGCGGAATTGGTTTACTGTAGGAGTTCTACCAGTCTCAAATACCATCTGAACGCAAAGCATCCGTTTGCTAATGCTTCTGATACCGGTTCAAGCACCGATAAAACGCCGGGAAAGAGTAGCCGCCAAACTACTTTGTTTGAATGCAACCGAGGCAAGTCTGTCAGCACAGCTTTATCAGAGAAGCTCACTAATCTTCTCGCCTGGTGGATTGCCACTAGCTGCCGACCCATTAGCATGGCTGCGGACGAAGGGCTCGAGCTTGTTCTTCAGGCAGCCACAGGTGACCCATTTTATAAACAAGGATATATGACCAATACACCGCAGAGAAAGCCGCACAGGACGCAAAGATGGCAGAGGCCAGGTGTCATTTTGGCATTTTGGCTCCTGTTCTAATGCATCCCCTGGTTTAAGAAACCTGTTCTCAAAGACTTACTTTTAGTCATTACTTAGGTATTTTGCATATTCTGAAGGAGCCATTTTAATCTAGATTAATTTCAAAATTTCAGTGAGATTAATCTAGATTAATCAATGCCCACCACTAATATATACACACACACACACACACATATATATATATATATATATATATATATATATATATATATATATATATATATATATATATATATATATATATATATATATATATATATATATATATATATATATATATATATATATATTAGCTTTCTTCCAGGTTATAACGTTGTTCCCTCATTAAACACATGCCTGAAGAGGTTTTTAGATGTCATCCATGCATGTTTGAGTAATCTAGCGATCTCTTCTGGGTCTTATTCGAACCTTCCTTACTGTAGCTATGAGATTCTGTGCAATACTCTGTCCACAAGCTAGAGCTCCAAAGGGACAGAACAAAGGGAAGGGAGTGAAAAACCAAAGTGACATGTAAACATGCTGTTATTTCGAAGTATAGCTTTTCAAAAACAATAAAAGGCAACGTGGCAATATAAATATGTCATAGCCCATTGCAGTAAAATCCGCCCTCTTTAAAATCAGATGCAGGCCCTTTAAACTTTTGTTGTTTGTGTCCCTGGCAGGCCATTTTCCCCTGGGACTGATGTTGTGCGCGTCCGGAGCCCTTCACTGTGGCCATGTCAACCTTTCCATTTCTATTTGGACTGTGCGGCGTCTGTCAGGGTTTCCAGGCTGCCGGCTGAAAAATGACTCATGAGGTGCAGAGACGTGGGGATGAAAAAAAAAAAAAAAAAAAAAAAAAATATATATATATCTATATATATATATATATATATATATATATATATATATCAACCACACACAAAGGCATACAGCACTGTTGTTTCGCTTCCGATTTCGTCTTAGTCATAGGAAAAATTGCCTCCATTTAAAGGCGTAATAGCTTTAGTGATTTATGTTTCTTTAAATCAATCCATCAACTGAAAAGAAAGAAAGATTGAAAGTGTGAAAGGTTGAGAATAAAAGATAGACGTTTCATATCTTGCCAAACAAATATAAAAACTCAAATGCCACAGTCGGAAAAAGCCTGAGTTGGTTTATGATTCCAATGAGATTTCTGATGTGCAAAGTCAATAGGCCTAAGTGCTGGTGTTTTATGTGGGCGCTAAAGACCAGAAAAGGCAGCAGTGATCCGTCTTCCTGAGTGAGGTTTGTAATAACAGTAATGGCGGCCGCGATAAATGACCGCCTCCTGTCCTCCCGTCTGTCAGAGCCACGGCGTCTTTAAGTGCGACTGAGGGCCACTCCCCACGCTCGTCTGGGCACTTACCATCAGCGCTGGACTAAAGGACACTGCACTGTTTAGACTGTTTGTCACTTATTCTGTATTTCAGACATGTTAATAGCTTGAATTTAGTGTGTTTGTCTTGATTTGACAAGAGAAAATACTATTTCTCAATACGAGTTATTACCATGGCTCCTACACAACTGGGGTCTGATTTGTTTTGTGAAGACTTCTGACTAGGAATAAGCGATGGAACAATTTTCAGTATCCATACCAGATATTTGATACGTCTAACCTTAAACCAGGCATACACTGTGCAATACTTTCAATGGTTTCACTCAGGCCCAGCTCAAAATACCAGCGTGAAGTTGGTCCCATCAAACACAAACCTACACAAAAACTGTCCATCGTTGGTGCTTTGTTTGTGCTGTTTTGCGCTGTGACGATTTTCATTTGTGTGAATATATTTCTAAAGTGATTCATTATTATTTCTGTGGTAATTATAGTGCAGTGAACCCTTGTTTATCAGGGGGGTCACGTTCCAAAAAGAACCCGCGATATGCGAAATCTGTGAAGTCATCAGCTCTATTTTTTACAATTATTATACAATACAATACTGAACTATAGAATGAAACCAAAGATCAGAACCTGTTTTCAGGCCCAAGCATTTGTTTAAGACATAAAAATATAAACGCTTTCTTACAAATAACTATGATAGTTTTTTTTTAAAATACTGTAAAATAATCATTTTAATACTGAATAGGAGGTTGGACATTGTGACTCTGACTGAGCCTCTTCGTCCTGTAGCGTCTTTTTCTACTGAAGCCTGTGGTGCAGGCGTCTTTTTCCCAGAACGAACCGATAATTAATTTCTTCCGTAATGGCACCTACAGCCTACAGAGCTTCTACCTTCCTTCAGCATGTCCAGAAGTTGAACTTTGTCTGCGATAGTTTGCATATGCCTCGGCCTTTTGCCTTTGTCGGTGCAGAACGTTTCCACGACATTGTGGGTTTTGTCGTAGAGGAAATTTGCAAAGGTAAATTTGTCGGGCTGTACAGAGATGAGACACAGAAACTGTTGACATTGGTCTAAGTGAAAGACCAATGTCAACTTTTTTCACTTCTAGACGACCTCAGCCAATTAGGATTCAGAACACAAAGCACTGTTAAAGAAAAAAAAAAGCATAAAAAAATCCGTGAAACAGCAAAGCCGTGAAATGTGAACCGCTTTATAGCGAGAGTTCACTGTACGTCATTTTCGCTCGGCTGACGGCGGCAAACTCCACAAAACTAGTGGCGATAAATGATCTGAGTCTGTGGAAAAGTCTGACTTTTCTGCAGCCTGAGATCGTTTCTCTTCACTAGTTTTGTGGAGTTTGTCTCCGTCAGCTGAGCGGAAATGACGTCCTATAATTACCGCAGAAATAATCATTAATAATTTTAGACATATACTCCCACGAATGAAAACTGTCACAGCACAAAACAGCACAACCAAATACAAAAGTTTACTATAATAAATATATAAATAATAATATACTGCAGTTTTGAGCTCTATTTCACATTGAGGATGACGTCATCGGCTGAAAATCAAACTGCAAATATCTTAAGAACCAGAATCGCACAAACAAAACTTTTTGCAGCACAAAACAGCACAAACGAAGCACAAACAATTGACTCCATTTTGGGTGTTTTAGTGCATTTTGAAGCTTCCTGAGGGCTGACTGACCCCAATTTGATCTATAAAAGAATTGTTAATTTCTCAAAAACTAAAGCAGCACAAACAAAGCTTTTTGCAGCACAAAACAGCACAAACGAAGCACAAACGATTGACATTGACAAAGATTGTTTTTTGTGTAAGTTTGAGTTTGATGGGGGGCCAACTTCACAGAGGTAGCTCAAATTATCCGAAAAATCTCAGGGTTTAAAACTTCACAACTCACAATTCATGTTCTCACCATAGTCCGTATATATGAGTGGACTAAGCTATTAGCCGCAGCGTGCCAAACAGGAAGTGCTCCAGGAGGCTCTTCCAGTTCCTTCTCTCCCTTTTCCCCATTGACTTACATTGTGATCTTATTGTCCCTCTCTCTGTAACTGCTGCACTGAGCCTCATCATTCTGGTCGTATGAATAACGGACCAATCAGACGCCTTCATTCCCTGCCGCCGAGCATTAGCAACAGGTTTCCTTGACAGCTAGCACGTTTTGTTGCTAAGTAAGTTCCCTTCTCCCTTTCCTGCCCCGATTGATCATTTTTGAAATAAAATGACAAAATATCTCAATTACAATAGTTAATGTTACTAGAATCTTAACTAGCATAATTTAACTAGCATCAAGTAAAGTGAATTTCGTTAAATTGCGACTCTATTGTTGTTCGCATGAAACAGAACATACAATATAAATCAATTACTTAAACTTACTATTTAAAGTTTGCTGATAAAAGCTAAAAGTTTATTCTCGAGAATCTCCTAAATCCAGTGGTGCTGCAGGTGCAGAGTATCATATCCATAGTCCGTATATATGATCCATCGCAGCTCTGCCATGAGTCGGGCAGGGCACATTTAACGACCTAAATCATGATTGGTTCTTGTGGTTGCTATGATACTCGCGGTTGGATTTCCAAATATGGAGCCTGGCTCCAAATTTGCTCCTGTAACCGTGGCAACAGGAGCCTCATTTGAGCGGCGCTGGATGCTGTGGGTGACGTCACACTCACTTAGTCCATTTCTATATATGGTCTATGGTTCTCACACTGTACAAATGACTTCAACAGTGAAACCCTCAACCCCCTGGATTTCAAACAGGTTTGATATTCTTGCGACCTACGATTGCTGTTCGGGAGCTGGTTGCGAGGTATGAATTGGTTCGCGATCCCCCATGTTTACTGCACAAACACACGATTAAGCCGGAACTCGGTCCAATCCCAAAAACGGTCGTACAAGTGAAAAATTGGCACAAAAAGGGCCAAAAATCACACAGTGTTTTATAGGTGAACACATTTCAGTAAATATATGTACACAAAAGAGCTTCAAGGGCCTTAAAGGACACCTGACAGAGACGGGTCACTCCAAAAAAAAAAAAAAAAAAAATATATATATATATATATATATATATATATATATATATATATATATATATATATATATATATATATATATATATCATTATGATCATTTGATAATGATAATTCCATCCCTGCTCTTGCTTTAACTTTTTGTTGCTTCAGTCATGGTTAGGAAGCCCAGATGTCCCTATTTCCCCGGGACAGTGGCAGTTTTGAGCCCTGAGTTCTCTGTTCCAGCAGATTTATACAAAACCAGTCTTTTGTCTCAGTTTTATGCAAGAAATGTCCCAGGTGTCCCTATTTTTGACCAATCTGACCCCTGGTAACTGTAAAGAGATGCACACATTGTCATTTGTTTTGATAAAATACAGAAAAGTTGCTTAAAATTGACAAAAGCACAAAGAAAATGTGACTGTACTGACTCACATTAGTGCCGAGTGCAACAATTTTCCTTAATTCTGCACTCGTTTCACAATTTTATCATTATCAACTACCACAAACCAGGAATGTTTCAGTTTTTGTTTTCAGTTTTATAATGAAAATCACCCTAATCATTGTTCAACTGAAATGTGGAGCAAATGTGTTGCTGTCAATCACCGTGGTAACTTGCACAATTAAATATTCAGATGCACTTGTTCATGAGCTGTTTGTGCTCATAATTCCTCAAATAAGAGGCGGCTGATGAGAAATAAAGACGCTGCCTGTGCCCACGGCTGGCCTGTAGGAAGCAGCGGCTCTGGTTGTGTGTTGGATGTGGAAACATTTGAACATGGTTCAAACTGAAACGTGACGCCAGAGGACCTGCTCTGTTTGTCTTCAGGAAATACAGTGAACACTAGTGATACTTTCACCTGTGTGTCACATACCTGAGCTGAAGCCTCTGACGCACTTCTCATCACAGTGTTTACGGCTGAGTGCATTTGTGGTCTGGTCTCGGTTTGATCCCAATTTGTCCTAATACGGATTTGGTCCTGTTCTTGTCCTGGTTTAGAAGGTCCTTATTTTGATCTGGGATGTATAAAAAAGTAGAGAAATCAGTCCTCAACTTAAACTGAATTCATTCTTTTACACAATTTTCCTCTAACCTAGGATCCAGAATTGACACTTCTCCAATAGCTGATGAAGATGTGCGTCTGGTCACGAGTGAATCTCCCAGAGTTCAGGTGGGCATGACTGACAGGTTGGCCAATGAGGGACACACATGGTCCATCTGCAACAAATATGGCTGCTTACAAGGAAAGAAAGAAAGGAAAAAACATTTCACAGGGGACTGAAAAACATTACGTTTTTCTACAGAATCAATGAGCAGCTGAGACAAACATCAGGTGACCAATGAGCTCCTTCGTTTCATGTGGGTCACTGAGAAAAAACTTGAGACACCTGGAGGAGGTCGGGACAAGCCTGATGTCCCTCTGATGTCCTGGTAACTTCCATCATTTTGCTTTATATTTTCATCAAACCATCCAGATTTAGTACCTTAACTAAAGCGCGGCGGCAGGATCTTGCGTGTGGGCCGAGCAGGAAACAGCCTGAGGACCCCCACACGAGACCATCAATATGTCACTGCGCTCAAGTGGCACATGCCCCCAGCAGCACCCGCCCGCCCCACGCTTTAATCTGTGTAATGAACCTGACCTTTTCCTCTCAGCCGCCATTCGACATCACCACCCGCAGCCTGGCACTGACCCACACCCCTCCGCACACCTCACCCGCAGCCTGGCACTGACCCCCACCCCTCCGCACACCTCACCCGCAGCCTGGCACTGACCCACACCCCTCCGCACACCTCACCCGCAGCCCGGCACTGACCCACACCCCTCCGCACACCTCACCCACAGCCCGGCACTGACCCCCACCCCTCCGCACACCTCACCCGCAGCCTGGCACTGACCCACACCCCTCCGCACACCTCACCCGCAGCCTGGCACTGACCCCCACCCCTCCGCACACCTCACCCGCAGCCTGGCACTGACCCACACCCCTCCGCACACCTCACCCGCAGCCCGGCACTGACCCACACCCCTCCGCACACCTCACCCGCAGCCCGGCACTGACCCACACCCCTCCGCACACCTCACCCGCAGCCTGGCACTGACCCACACCCCTCCGCACACCTCACCCGCAGCCTGGCACTGACCCCCACCCCTCCGCACACCTCACCCGCAGCCTGGCACTGACCCCCACCCCTCCGCACACCTCACCCACAGCCCGGCACTGACCCCCACCCCTCCGCACACCTCACCCGCAGCCCGGCACTGACCCCCACCCCTCCGCACACCTCACCCACAGCCCGGCACTGACCCCCACCCCTCCGCACACCTCACCGACAGCCTGGCACTGACCCACACCCCTCCGCACACCTCACCCACAGCCTGGCACTGGAACAGCCCCCCACTCACGGTGTTTACATGCACAGGTAACTCTGAGTAGCTTTAGTGTCCTCCAGAGAATCCTTCAGACTCACACTGCATGCAGACTTCACACTCTTGTTGTCTACATGCACGTCCAAGATTTGAACAGGTAATACAGGAGACTATTTTTACATTATTATTTTAACATCATATCATGGGGTTTTAACCACTTAAGAAGTATGTGTAGTTCAAAGGACACAGTTAAGGGGCAGGAGACACACTTTAAAGGAATGGACCATTTCATCACCAGCTGAGACACCGGAGCGGAGGAAGAGCGAGTTGTCCTGTTGTAATCACCTGGTTCTCTCTGGACACTGCTGTGATGCTGCAGGACAGGAAGGGAACGTTTGGCTCTTCCACAGGATCTGCAGACCCTCCCTGACCAGTCCTCCTGTTAAACTGCACTCCGATCTGTGACTGAGACACAAAAGCCACTGAGACACACAGTGGAAATGTTGCAGCAAAACCTGAATTTCCCTTAGGATCAATAAAGTATCTTTCTCTGATGCAGTTTAGGAGATTCAAATCACAACACTCCCAGCAGAAGCTCTCAAGTGGGGAAACTGGTTTAATTGATCCAATCCCTGTGACTTATGTGTAGCATGTCTCTAAAATGTGACAGACATTTCCTCCTTTTATGATTCAGACACATAAAAAATTGACTTTTGGACTTCTAACCATATTATAACATTATTCCCCCATTGTAAACATGTCTGGAGCTGTTTTTCACTTTATTCACACTGGTTTTAATAATCCTCTGTAAATAGTCCTTTGCCTCTGAGACTTCAATTCAATTCAATTCTTGAAGAGACTTGAGACTTATATACAGTTAGAATTTTCCTAGGATTGTTGTGTCACAGGTAGAAAGCATTCAAACTGTGTATGTCCATATATCATCACCAGACTCATTCTAAGCAACTCTGCTTTCAGATCATGTTCATTACAACAGGGCGCTTCCATGAGCATGTCAGGGCATCATTATTAGTAAAACATGGCTTTTTCCCCCATGGTAATTTCTTCTGCTGCCAGTAGATGGAGAGATACACCAGATCGCCAGGAAAATGCTGGAAAATAATGTCTGGCTTGATACATGGTCATTATTTTAGGTTGTAAAACAGAAAAAAGTCAAAGTAAAGGTAGCCTGATATATTGTTTCTTCCAAAATCTGTGCTGTTTGTCTTGTATTATTATTTTCTTCCATTTCACACAAACTGCCTTTGTTTTGACACACAGGGGCCCTGCAAATGGCCAGAATTCACCCACTAGAACTCCGTGAGTCCCAGTCCCACAATATATACGTGGGGAAAGGACAGTAGAAGTGTGCGGTGTTGGATGGCCAGGCTGGTGCACGTGTGTGATCTGTATTCACGTGGGGCTGTCTGATGAATGGGTGTCACGGCGGCTCTTTAGCATTAGCCCTGTGCTGTGTTGTTGTGCTGCTCCAGGCCCTCTGTCACACCTCTGTGTCCTGTCTCCACACAACTACTGTGTTCTCTGCTTTACTGCTGGGTACTACTATTTGTCACTTTACATTAAGACTTACTGTAAGAACTTCATTCTTCACAACACAGTAAGGGAGTCTGCTTGGTTTGAGCAAATTCACTCTCAGTGAACTGTACCTGATCAGCTGTGACCAGTGTGAAACAGGATTTAATCAGAATAACAGTGGGGCAAATCTGACAGCAGTGATGTTTGTGAGATGCCTAGATCCCCTTACTGTTCTGGAAGAAATATGGAAACGTATAATCCATAATTTAGTTTAGTAAAACAATTAGGTAACACCACATTTATTTCAGGGGTGAACTTTTTTCATCTGATAATGCAAAATTTGAGGTGGAATAATGGCAAGGCCATTTTCTGAAGATATTGTAAAAAAAAAGAAAAAGATTCAGGTTCATTTACTGGAGCCAGTTTTTGTTTCATGTGGATAAGCCCCATAATTAGAGACATGAACCATGAAACAGGTCAACAAATGTGCAATCGGACAGTTAAAGAGCGGATTCCAACAAATATGACTACGATTTTATTGCACGTAGCCATTCAGTGTGATTGTGTTGGACAAGCAGGAGAAATGCCTTGCCCAAAGACACACCAACAGTACTAGTTTTGAACGCTGGGCCCACTTCAGCACATCTTTGCAGTGCCTTCACTCTCAGTGCATTACATTCTATAGAATCAGTGTGAGCCCCTGCTGCTTGTAAGTGTCACTCCAACACCGGTGGAGAGGATGTTCTTACCAACTCCACTTAATGTAATTTGCTCTGACACGCTGTACTTATATAACTTGTCAAGTCGTCCAATTTTAATTAAAAGTGTGTTACGTAGTGATTGGCCCGCGCTGTGATTGGCCTGTAGTGATGCAGTGTGTGTGTTTGTGTCTCTTGGGGACACGGAGCTCCAGGCACGGTGTCCAGGGAGCCGTCCAAACTTGGCTGTGCTGTTGTGCTCGTGACAGCCTCGTCCCCACAGCTACTGTCCGCTCTCCACTGCGCCGCCGGCTGCTTCACTTCACAACATTCTGCACGGAGATGACAACACCGCCGTACCACAGCCTCAGACCCCACACGAGGAGCTAGACGGTTCCCAGTTGGAGGCCTGTCACTGTAACAAATTTAAATGTGTAATATATTATACTTTATATATTTTCCTTAAAGCCACAGTATGTAACTTTTTAGCCAAAATAACTGACAAGACGAAAACATGTTTGATTTTTTTGGTCCTTTGTCATTCCAGTTCTAACCCTAGAAAAGTGTGTTCTTATTCTGATGAGGCTTCCAACTCCACAGATCTGACTCTTACAGTATTTTCCATTCCAGTTTCCATGTAAATGCTATTCTTTTAGCTATAATATCCCACACTATGGCATTAAATGTATTTGTGTTCATACAATATTATGTATTTCTTATAAAGAAATCTGTTTGGTCACCACCATCTCTGTCCTTCCTCTATGTAAATCAGATTTGTTTGTTTTTTCAGTGACGCATGTGAAACGAAGGAGCTCATTGGTCACCCGTCATTCACGCCCATCTGTCTGAAAATGGGGAGATTCAGTGTGGCCAGACTTCATAAAGTATTGTAGGAGAGTGCATTCTAGATTCTAGATTTTTAGCCAAACAAACTGACTAAACAAAAAACAATTTTCATTTTGGTTGTGTTTATTGCACTGAAAAACCTAGAAAAACATTATGTTACTGTGAGGAGGCTCGCATCTCCACAAACCTGACTCGTATTTTCCATTGCAGTACCATGGAAATATTGTTCCTTTGGAGTCTGGTCAGCAGTACATCTTTGTTATTGGAGAAGTGTGTTCTGGATCTAAGACAAATACCAGCAAAATGAGTCTGTCTGGCCTGGACGTCCAAACTCCACAGACCTGACACGTCAGTCCTGGAACATCGCCCTCATCACCTTCACAAAACTTATCTTACTTCTGCTGCCAAGTTAAAAGCTTCTTTGGCACCACCCCCTCCTCCCTCACCCCCTCTTCCTCCTCCCCCCTCATCACCGTGACTCCCAAGGACACACGGACCCGCTTTTACAATGGGACGCCATTTATCACCGCGGGGACAATTACCGGAGACATTTCATTGTCAGAACATTTGAAGCCAATTCTTCCACCCGTCTCTGGCGCTTTTATCTGCCTCCCCGCGAGCCCGTCCCCCGCCGTCCTCCCCCTCCACGGTCTCTCTTTGCATGGGCTCCCAAAGAACTCCTCTCCCATTAGGCCCTCCCTATCAGCGCACATTACAGCTGGGAGGCGGCTCTGTTCTGTCTCATCTAAAGGCCCACATACACTTTCCCTTCTTCTGAACAATGGTGGTCTCTTTTTCAGGAGACGCCATGGAAAATTGCCTCTGATACAGTATCTCAAGCCCTGTGCCTTAATGAAGCCTTTTAACAGGGCGGAGAGTGGAAAAAACGGTGAGGGAAGAGCAGTTGTCCGATGGGCGTTTGATCACACATGCCTAGATACAGAGCCGAGCTGAGCAGGGACTATCTGACTGGCACTTTTCAATAGGCTCTTTGGTACTGGTGGGCTTGTGGCTCTTTCTCACCACTGGGATGACCATAAACAGGTGAAGAACAAAGGCAATATAATCAAATCAGGCTGATTCCCCCAGAGGAGCACAGCCACACACACATCACTGCACTGTGCAGCGCTTGAGGAAGACCTGAGCACAGGTGAGCCTGAAAATGATGTTAGAAACAACATATTAATATGTTTTATAAGTTTAACTTGCATTTTTGATGCTGGGGTCTCCCTGCCTTTACTCTAGGTCAGGGGGGTCCAAACGTTTTTCATCAAGGGCCACGTATTAAAACACAGACCAGCGTGAGGGCCGATCGAGGGTCATAGACTGGTGGTCAAAACAGTGACTAACTCAAATCTGTGCATTTATAACAGGTTTGAATGACCCTCCAGACCTTTGTTCAGGCTTAAACCCTCAAAAGGACACACAAAATTTGCTTAATCAAAGTAGATTTCAAAAACATGCAGTGAAAAGTACTACTTGAGGTAGTATGGACCAATTTACCTGGAAGCCTGAGGGCCACATTTGGCCCCCGGGCCATAGTTTGGACATGCCTGCTCTAGGTGCTAAGTCACTCCCCCTTCTGAGTGCTATTGGAACATGATCAGCGAGCATCCCACTAATAAAACTACAGCACATTGCATCAGGTTTGTCAGGTTGTGTACAGAACGTGGAAGCATGAGAGGCATGTGGCCACTGGAGAAACTCTCACAGTGAACCATAAGGATGGTTTGAACAGACCCGGAGAGAGGAGGATGACATATAAAACCTCTTCAGGTGTGTTTTTGATGAGTGAACCTCACAACATGACATGGATCTACCCCCTCTTTGAAACATAAAAGGGCCACTTCTAGAGTTAATCTCTGAATACATTTATAACATGACCATAGAGCCCAAACAGTCATGAGGGTGACTTAAGGGCGTCACGTCCTGTAGCAGACCTTCACCACTGGAACATAAGTCTGTGTTCTGGGCATGTTTTGTAGACAGTAATCTTCATTCCATGTATTAATTATGCTTTTTCAGAATAAAAGGTTCTATCTGCAAAAAAAAAGAAAAAAAAGGCACTTCCCCGAACTGACCTTTGTGAAAGTGGGTGCACAAAATTAATCATTTATTTTGCAAAAGTCACAAGTCTCATTTTCTTAGACTCCCAGGGGTCCCTTTATTCCCATGTATCAAATAAATGTGCACCCTCTTTTATTTCTCCTGTACAAGAGGTCAAAACTTTTAACGTAAATAGCTCAGATGTACACAGAGCACAGATAAAACCTGAATAAAAAGGGGGTGACTTGTTGTTCTTGCAGGTACATTGTAAGAAATGATCTACCATTCAGTACTGTTACAGTTGGTTACCACATGAAAATACTGCCCTCTTACTAAAACACACAGTAATAAAAAGTACATTTAATATTTTCTATATTCAATTCACTTTATAGACAAGAATGAGGTAGTAAATAATTGAATTTAACAAAGGAGCTATAAAATATGTGGGATTTATCTAAAAGGCCACCGGACTTGTGTCTTCTACACATGGGGTCAGGTTACACTATGTTGCTGTATTACGCAAAAGCAATTTTCTTGACTTTATAGTGTTCCCTCATCAAAAACCTGCCTGAAGAGATTTTAGATGTCATCCATGCACGTTTGAGTAATTTAGCGATCTCTCTCGGGCCCTGTTGAAAACCCTCCTTACACGTATCTGATATACCGAAAAATACCAAATAAGAGCCGGATTCCAATTAACCGCCGGGTCCCCTTTAAACATTTTGATAAATAACCGCTACAAATAAACATGGAGTCTACTGTACGTGCTGGAGACAGAAGTCGAGCTGCAACAACAGGACGCAGGACTGATGCCTCTCTACGCAAACCACATTCATTTACATAAACTATAAGCACTGAAAAAAACAGTTCCCTCCTTGTGCCCTGGTGCGGTGGATGAACGTTCTCACTCTGCTGCTCCACAGTCGCTGCGTCTGTCATTTGTTTTGCTAAAGAAATGTCTGCGTGTTATAGGAGGGTTTTAATGACTCTGTAATTCAGGAGTCGCTTTCACATGTGGGAAACTCTCCGCTCTGTAGATATTTTGTTGTAACATTTTAAATGAACTCTGTATAGAAAGTCGCCTAAATTATTGTCACACTGGTTAAAAGGATTTGAGTACCGTATTTTCCCTGTTTTTGTGAGGAACAAATTAATCATCTGCACCAAATTGCTGCCTGGTCTCAAATAAACGCCTGGTCTGTTAAGTGACTGAAACAAACGCCCCGGCTCTTATTTATATAATATATACAACTATACACAGCACCTTGACAAACCAGATGAAATGTGCAGTAGTTTCATGCACGCTGATTGTGTTGTGATCACGCTCTGAAGGGGTAGTGACTTAGTGCTGGGAGGGGAGGGTCTAAAACATAGCATCTAAATCTAAATATTAATCTAAAACGTGCAAAAATGTCCACTTCACTTATTTACATATATATAAGCATAAAGTGTTATATTTGTTGATGATATTGCCGACGTCAGACATATGAAATATACATAACACCAAACACATCTGTCAGTTCAGATAACCTTTCTATTCTGTCTCATCTGAGCAGCCAGTGTTTGATGTGTTTGATGGGGCCCCTCACGCCCCCCTGACGTCCATCTGCACAAACGGCCTCTCCGTGTCAGATGTGGCCTGATTTATTCCGTGTCCGTGCGATCAGCGTTAGCCTGCTTCTAATGACTAATGACATTTGAAGAGGCCTTTAGCGCTAGCACCGTGCATGAGGCTAATTGGTGGTCCCCAGCACAGCACTCTCCTCTCCCGGTGGTGGAATCAGCGGGTTAGCGTTTATGGATGTGTGCAACTGAGCCGGCTGGAGAGGGACCCCAAGGCAGCGCCGGAGGGCCAGGCTCTGTGTGTCTATGCCATGTTAGCACGGGCCACAGCTGCAGGTGAGTCCACAGGGCATTTTACTCACTTCACTCAGGAAAGATAGAAACTGCAAAATATAATGTTTTGTGACGATATTAAAGAAGATATGTTGTGCTTGTGTCTGCTGCATAGCTCTAATGAGACCTATGGATCACTATAGAATAGAATAGAATAGAATAGAAAAACTTTATTGTCTGTCACACAAAAAAGCATTGGCAGAAATGTATAATCTGAACATTATAACATGTTATATTGATTTAAAACAATGTAATAAAAGAAACACGTCCTCTGGCTTCCGTGCTAGAAAAGTGCGTCGCCCAGTGGGAGCTGTTGTCGCCGTAAACATCATCACAACAAAGCTGTGGGCCCCTCCTGTAGATAGCTGCACATCACATTAGAGAGCTTTTTTTTTTTCATTTGCACCAAAATGACTTAGACAACACTGCTGAACCCATATGTGTATCACCAATTCAGAAACTTTGATTGGATAATGTAAAGTACAGAGCAGTAGGTGAGCACCGATCGCAGTGAAATAGGGAGTTGAATGAAGAGTAAAGTTTGGTCAAACATGCACCGATCACCCCAAATACAACTTTAAGAGGGTGAATGAGAAGCGGAAACAACTGCTGCTGTAACATGCAAAGGCTCTGATAATATATAATAGATCTGCTTTAACTGTGCACCTTGTGACTATTCTATGAAATGTTCCGGAGTGTAGCATTACACATATCTAATATTTATTTAATCGTGGGTGCTTTTCTTGCTCAAAAACCTTCCTTCAGGGTCGGGGGGGTTGCCGCACAGATCAAGCTAAAAACCATGTCTGCTCATGATAAAACTGACTAAGCTAAAAGAGGAAACCTGATCACAGATTTGATCCGTTGCGTTTTGGACAGTGAGACTGTGCGATCGTCAGTTGTCCAGACGTGGTCTCAGGACACTTCCATCACAGTGAAAGTGGCGTCAGGACGATGGCTGAAATGTCTGGATTGCAAAATCAGTGTCCAGATGATCACAGTGAACCCTTCAATGAAAAACGTGATGGCGCTTCATGAATAAGAACATTCTAAACATTCACATGGGTTAAACTGAAGCCCGTTTCAAAATATTCCACCTTTTGAGACATTTTCATTCCCTCTTGTGCATTTCCATTATACTTACTAGAAATGTCCCTCGCCTTTTCTCCAGGCCCCTCCTTGCTCCATACCATCGGCAGCCAGTTGTCCCTGTGATTGAAATAAACTTTGGATCATTGCAGGAAGTGGTCCTCTCTGCAATGTGCATTTTTATATAGAACACATGGTTTGTGCTACACTTCTGTTTCTCTCTGCATTTGTGGATCAGTTCTTGCTATTGGTTTAGTTTTTATTTTTATGGAAGATCACTTCTGAATTTCTGCGCTGAATTTCTTACTTTGAATTTTTAATGCTGAAAAAGCATGTTTGAGTTATTTTACTCTGAATTGCTAGGTTTCAGATGGCATCACACCATTATAAAAGCCATTATTATTTAATACAGGCGGGGGCTGCTAAAATGCAGACTTTTTTTTGTAATATAGACGTCTTGGGTCTAGTCGGGAATAGAAATAGTTCAACATTAAAGAATTTACTTCAGAATATTTGCAGTAAATAGACTTAAAGACATAAACCTGCTCTTAAGAAAGTACAATCTGAAACAAAGTAAGTACAGGGTCGTGGGCGTGTACTGATGGCGGTGAAAACAGGGTAGTTTAGAGCAGCGACGTCTTGAATACAGGAGAATCAAGATGACTCATGCCTGGATCACTTTAAATACAACTTCAGACGGTAAATGAGAAGGGAAACAATTACAGCACGTTCGAAAGCTTTGAAAAGACAATGTGGCATAATAGGTCCGCTTTAACTTTTAACACATTGTCAAAACACTGTCAAATACGCACTATTAACAGTACTGCACTTGTCAGACGTTTTTCATTTCAGCTCTGATGGGACGGTGCATTATCTCCTGTGGACACTCGTATTGAACGTCCGATTTTTCCTCTACTCTCTCTTAATGCGGTGCGGTCCACAAATGGGTCGCCATGCCAACGCACTTTAGAGACAGACATTTTGTGCTTTCCTTTGGCAGAATCCTTCCAATTACTGTCCACAGCCCATTTCTGACTATAGTTTATTAGCTTCAAGACATATTGGAAATGTTTTGTTTTCATAGTCTATACAGTCCAATTAAAAAGTTAACCATAGTCACAGCAGAGGATATTTACGTTCTTGTCAATTCCACGCAGACTAAACAGAGAGTTAAGTGAGTAAAAAGTGTTTATTGGATGGATACAACTTGCAAAAATATGAGTTATTCTGAACTCTGCATCTAAATAATGTTTGCAGAGAAAAAAACATTCAGTATTAATAATAACCTTGTATCCATAAAGGTTCTGTTAGACAAAACTGACTTGAGTGCTTCAGCTCACGACAACTACAATTGAGATGCAGTGGTTTGATTCTCCCAGATCCCAGTGTGTACTAGGACCAATGGTGCATGTAACAGTGCCAATCAGTAACACTAAGAGCAGATTAGGAGAGGCATTCAACTACATGAGGTAAGATGGCATACACAACCTCATGTGTTTGATGAGGGGAAAATGTTATGATATGGTAGAAAGCTCCAAAAAGGTTGGTTTTAGAAGTTATTTACAAGTAGGTAAATCTGTGTAATGAGCCCCTTGCTCTTACAAACCCTTTGACACATCGTCCATAGCCACATACATTCATTTGCGTGCGTTAGAACAGTGTTTTACAGGCAGTCGAGTGAAGCTGGGATGGACGGCACAGCACAGCCAATCAGAGCGCTGGGGCCGGTACCCCGGCTTTAATGATTTTCTGTCTTGGAGTGAGCCTCGGTGTTAATCAGTGCAGTCAATACTATAGACTATGTGCTATTGTAAATGATATTAAAAGTTATAGCTTCCTTAATAAACGGATAATAAATACTATAGATAGCTATAGAGATTTTTTCGACCACATTATAATGTTGTTCCCTCATCAAAAACATGCCTGAAAAGGTTTTAGACGTCTAGATAGTCCCCGTCAGCAGTGTTGCACATCACCACGAACTTACGGGGGAAGAACTCGGCTCAGCGTCCACTGAGCCGAGTTCTCCCCCCGTTTCGGTGCTGATGAAAGTGTCCGGCAAGTTGTTTTCTTCTCAAAACAATATGTGTTCAAAAGAGCGACACGTTTGCATCACAAAACGTGAACCACAAAAAAAGTCGGACCTCATAATCGTTTGGTACTATTTTCTCTCCGCTCATATCACTGTGCGATGCCTCCGGGTGAAGCTGCACACGAATCCAACACTTTCTTCAGTAGTCAGGGCAGTGCTCTTCTGCGCCGCGACAGTCAATGGTCTGAGCACATAAACACTGCCGAACTACTGAAAAAACTGTTGGATTCATGTGCGGCTTCACCTGGAGGCAGCGCAGTGATATGAGCGGAGAGAAAATAGTACCAAGCGATTATGAGGTCTGACTTTTTCGTGGATCACGTTTTGTGAGGCAAATCACTCACTCTTTGAACACAGATTGTTTTAGTGAGAAAAACACTTTATTTTTATGAGTGAAACTTGAGAAGAACTCGGCTCACCGGACGCTGTCGGGAGGTAAGTCAGTGTTGATGCGACACTGCTGACGGGGACATACAGATTCATGTAAAAAAAAAAAAAAACAACTATTAGTGTAAGTAATCTAGTGATCTCTCTTGGGCCTTATTTAAACCCTCCTTGCATATAAAACATGTTGATGTGCTGTTTTTGGCAAATATAGCATTTTTAAAACAATAAAAGATAACATGGTGATCTACATATATTTTGCATTAGCGGTTAATATCCTATAGAAGTAAAATACCTCCTCTTTCAAAAAAAAGATACAGACCATCAGTGATACCATTTGCAAAAGTAAAAGTTTGGATCCAAGAACAAACAGTAAATATAAATCGGGGCTCATCCAGGATTTTGACAATAATTATCCTAATATCCTAAAAAATGTTATCCAATAAGTGAAGTGACTGAAAGAGTATGCAATTCCAGTCAAAGATAAAACAGTGAGCACTTTGTTGTAACTTTATGGTCCCTACACTTTCCACACATTACACCAGGGATCTGTAAGCACCAGGCTCCTGGCTAAAAGCTAATGGGATAAGCTCCAATACCCAGGACACCAGAAACTATGCAAATAATAAAGCAGCAACAATTTAGTAATTCACCAAAGCATGAAGGAAAACCCAGTGTTACTTTAGAGAAACTTTAAATCACCCACTTTTAGTCTAACTTGTAAAACGGCCATGTGACTGTCTGGGAGAGAATCTCACATGCTTTTAGGGTCTAGTACAACGTCCTTGGTTTTTTCAGGTTTAAGATGTAAATGAGAGTCGCCAGCTTTGTGTCCTTCTTGTAGACACTGAGTATCAGTCTAACTAACAACAGTGAGTGTGAACAGAACTGGACTAAGTACTGAACCCTGCGACACACCCTATGATATTGAAAACAAGAGCTCCGCCAGCGGGGCAAAATACGCCCGTACTACACCTAGGTGAGACGGTTGTGGAGTTAGAGCGCGGACAAGAAATTGTCCACAGACAGACGGACAGACGGACAGACAGACGGACGGATAATCAATAGGGAAATCTGGCTCTTGCAGTAGGAGTATGAGTATGACATCATCACATTCTTGAATCGGAATTCCACCAATCAGATTGCAGCAACAGAACTTAAAGACACTACAAAGCTTTGAAGTGTCCACAAACGGATGGACGGACAGACGGACGGACGGACGGACAGCGCCATACCATAATACGTCCCGTTTTATCACGGGCGTATAAAAACAACAAACAAACAACAAAGGCATGTTTGCATCTGTTGAATGTCTTAAGATTAAAATGTGAAATTTGTTAAACCTTTTAGCCCTATTATTTCCATGCATCAAAATTCCACGTGGATATTTTGTGTTCCTTCGACTTAAAAAAGGTCAGAAAACGTCCCAGGAGTAAACGCTTTTGCCCCGTTTTACCAGAATGAGTTCAGGTTTCAATATCTGGCAGTTGTTCAGTGTCACTGTGTGTATTAATGTGGAATAACAGTTGAAAGAGAAGAAAAACACAAACACACACACACAAAGAAAAAGCATCGAAAAACCACTTGTAAACTACCGCCACTCTCTCCAGATCTCTGCCACTCTGCACTCGATACTACAGGCTCTGTGACAGGTGCTGGAGAAATGTACCGTAATAACCCAATATGGGTAGAAAGCACAACTTCTCTGCTCTCAGGACCTGTTGGAATTTTTTTCAATAGTGCACTGTACACTGAACAAAAATATAAATGCAACACTTGTTTTTGATCCCATTTTTCGTGAGCTGGACTCAAAGATCTAAAACTTTTTCTACATACACAAAAGGCCATTTCCCTCCAATACTGTTCACAAATCTGTCTAAATCTGAGTTAGTCATTTTTATTTATAATTTGTAAGATGTCGTCTGTAATGGACGCCGGGGACATTTTGGTGTTAAATCCATGTGAACAAAAACAACTTTTCTGATGACCAACATCTCTGACAAGCTTCTACGGTTGCCTCAAAAGTTTTTAGACTCCCTTTGAAATTTGAATTTTTATACGCCCGTTTCAATACGGGACGTATTATGGTATGGCGCTGTCCGTCTGTCCGTCTGTCCGTCTGTGGACACTTCATAGCTTTGAAGTCTTTGAAGCTTTGTCTTCATGAAGAGGCAAATTCCGATTCTAGAATGTGATGATGTCATACTCATACTCCTACTGCAAGAGCCACATTTCCTTATTGATTATCCGTCTGTCTGTCCGTCCGTCCGTCTGTCTGTCCGTCCGTCCGTCCGTCTGTCCGTCTGTCTGTCCGTCTGTCCGTCTGTCCGTCTGTCCGTCTGTCTGTGGACAATTTCTTGTCCGCGCTCTAACTCGACAACCGTCTCACCTCGGAATGTCAAACTTCCAAACTGCACCAACAATTCATCTTTAACGAGGTTTGACAAATTCTAACTTAATTCTATATACAATAATTCAAAGTACGGGCGTATTTTGCCCCGCTGGAGGAGCTCTTGTTTATTTTTTTATCATAGTGCAGCCACAAACTAAGTTCTGTTGGGTTCATTTTTGATCCTGGACACAATAGTACCCTATACTACTTATACCCTAGTCCCCAAAACAAAACGAAACAAAGGCTGGTTAACTCAATGTCCGCTATAAAGGACACACATTAATGGGCCGGGTCTCAGGAGGCTATAGAGCTGCTTAGACTCCTGTCCTCCATTTGAATTTATGACATCAAATTCTAGAAACCTACATGTGTGCAGACGACATCAGTGGCGACATCGTTCCGTTGACCTGAGCTGACAGGTCAAAACAGACGATCACATTCTCAAAGCTTTTACGCATTCACTTTACATCTGCGCCTCCTCCCATCTCCATCTCGCCCTCTCATTTGTGCATACAGACAGAGCCTCGCCTGTCTCCTCCTCCGCCCTCTCCACTCACAGCACAGGCCCTCACATTCACCAGTGGAATTTTCCGACGCTATAACCTTTAGGCAGATTTAATACCAAAGTTCCCCCGCTCTTCCAACTCGCTTTTTGTTGCTGTAAATTCTGTCTCACTGCTCACTTAATTTCCATTTCCGACTTGGATTCCGACTGAGGATACAGACCGCAGACAATCCATACCCGCTTTAATAACGCTGAGAGCGCCGAGAACAATGATTTAGACGCACTAAATAGATGCCGCGTGTAATCAAGTTTGCATACGCGATGTGGGGAGCTCGCCGGAGTGTGCTGGCTTTCAAATGGAAATGCAACCCCGCCAACTTAAATCATTTAGTGCCTTTTACTTGAAGCATATCTCCGCCAACTATAAATCACAAGGTTGCCGCATCCATTAGCAAATTGGCTGCGCCGTAGTGGGGAGGGGGAGGAAGGGGGGGAGTGCGGTGGTGCTCCGTTCTAATCAAAAGTTGCACGGCGAGGAGGGGGAGGAGGCTCGCCAGACACTGCGGCACTTGGGGAGGCCGTAAAAGTGAGGTCACGGAGAACACAAGGCTACAATGGGGCTTTTGATCAGATGCTCGGGACAGTGCTTGGGATTCAGAAATGTTTCCCACCATGGAATCTAGCCGTTGTTTGCTGTGAAAGGAGTGAAATGTCACAAATGATTGTGGAAGTGGGAAATGTATCATTTTAATGGAAATTGGCTGGTCTTTCTGGTGCGGAAGGGTGAAGGATGTTGGTTGATTTGGTTGAGATATGGATCTGTGATGAGGATTTGTGGTCCAGAATATGCTGGACCTGTTCACATCAACAACATTCATTTTGATTTTAGTGCACTGTTTAAAAAGGACATTCATCATAGTATGATTCAGAGCAGAAGTGGAGCAGAGGGAAGAGTTCACTCTCCCACCCTTCAAACACATACTTACATAAACTAATCATTATCCAGTCACTAAGGGCACTTGTGTAGCAGAGCTGCCCTGGGGTAGACTTAAGGCCAATCTGGCAAACCTAGGCTCCCCGACCAGCCCCAATCCCTCGTCTTCATGTATATTTTTGGCAGACTACGTGTCAAGCAGCGCAATGCTGCCATTCACTGGAACCAATCATTCTCACTCAAAAGGCACTGGGCCACTGTAGCTGCTTCAGATAGTGCGCTGTTAGTCTTATAACTGTTGTTATTGGTTCTTTGGGAAGACGTGGCCGATCCTCAGACAAGATTAAGGTGTCACTGGCTGGAGATTGGCAGCCATGTCTCTGTCAGTCAGCCACAGGGCAGCTGTGACTGCAGTCTTACCACCACTCTGTAAATGAATATGTCATGAATAATTCATGAATTTAATTAATCATTGAATTTATATAGCACCTTTCAAGACACCCAAAGTGCTACAGAGCATTCTTCATTCTCTACACAGTCAGTGGTGGCAAACTACTATTGTAGCCACAGTTGCAGACTGACGGAAGTGAGGCTCCAATCTGCCACTCTGACCACCACCATCATTCACTCACACTCCACTTTCATACTAGGCAATGTGGGTGATGTGCCTTGCCTAAGGATACAATGGCAGTTTTTATCACTGGTGCCTCCCGTGACACCTGGAATTCCCAGTGTTCTCTCATCCAAGTACTGTCCAGGCCCAGCCCTGCTGAGCTTCTGAGATCTAATGAGGTCAGTCTTTGTTGAAACAGTGACTTGTTTATGCATTACAGATTTCAAATACAAAAGTTCTGGTATCAATCGCATTCTTTTCACTTCCACTTCATGAAGGCTCGGATCCAGAACACACACTTCTATAATATTTTACAAAGATGTGAGTCTGGTCACTGTTAAATCTCCGAGAGCTCAGATGGACATGATTGACAGGTGGATTAGCCAGTCACGGATTATGGCATATGGTCCACCTTTATCCAAACAAATATGGCTGCTTACAAGGAAAATAGAATGTCACAGGAGACTGAAAAACATGGCAGATTTCTGCAGAATCAATGCGTGACACACTAAACTGAGGTTAAGGACATGTAATTTTGTTTGTAAATGATAGATGACCAGAGGGCTCCTAACTTTCACATGTATCACAGAACTGAACAAACAGTGGTGATCAGACTGACATCCCAGAGCTTCAGTTGAAATGTACACTTTCTCACCACTCAGAGTCAGCGCTGGTTCAGGGCCAGTGCTCCGAAGACACTGAGCGAAAAGCAACAGCAGCCATCACTGTCTGAAGAGTCCACGCTCTCTCAACGTGAAACCACAGCTCCACTGTCCATGTGCTCCTCTTCTACCCCCATTCTGTCAGAACCTCTCAGCACACACTCCCAACATCTCCCTCCATCTCCATCTCTTCTTTTTAGACTCATTTGGAGAAGCTTTTTGTATGTGGCTGAGTGCTAGGCTCCTTCCAGGCGGCCTTTTTCCTGAAACACGCATTACGCTGAGTAGCCAGCACCGTTATGAGTACAAAGACTGAGACAAGAGGAGGAGAAATGGGGCCAATTAGGGGCCTGGAGCGTGGCTTGCGATCCAGCCGGTCCGGGCCACTGGTTAGCGTGGATGTGTGTATTAATGTGTGTAGGGGTGTGTGTGTGAATAGGTGTCTGTAGGGCCTGTGCGTTATAGGAAGAAAGAGTAGAACCATGTGCGGAAGTTCATTATTTCTATTTTAGTGTGTGATATTACTGGAAGCTGCCTCGGATATAAATTATGGAAATGACTATTGTGGGTTATAGTGCAAAGACCAAAGACTGCAGCTGGTGTCCCCTGTGACCTGATATGAAATGAAGTAAAGGGTATTTTAAGCATCCATGTGCAATATAGAAAAGAGACATTATTAAGTATACTGTGTATTATTAGATGCATGATACAGTACAGTGTAGGAGGGCAGAGATGTTATTAGAAAAACTGGGATTTTTCCTTCTTACAGAAAATGAAGTACTGCAAGTACTGCAAGTATTGTCTTCCACAAATTACTATATCAATAACTCATTTAGTGCATTTTTACTGTTTTTCATCCAGTGAAGTTTAACAAACAATAAAAAAAAAAAATCATCTCTCTTTTATCTCTGCTGTGTATTGGTGCAGAGGCTGTGATTAGAAACAACACGGTTTGAATATTACACATAGTTAAGGCTGCATTTTATTGCCCCTCTGGAAACATTTGTCCTCTACATTTGACCCATCCTTTTAGGCCGTTGGACAAACTGTGAAGAGCCGAGGGCGCCGCTGTGTCGCACCCGGGGACCAACCAAAGCTCAGTCAGAGAGCTGAACAAAGAACCTTTCTGCTGTGAGTGGATAATGCTTCCCACAATGCACAGAGCCGTGTACATGGGGTCACAGATATTGCATTGTATTACGCAGGACAGAGAGAAGTTGAATTTGGGGACAAGAATCTGCAATTGACTATTTAAACAGAATGAAAGAGTAATAAACATTAGTGAGTTGACTTGGTTCTCATCAAAGCAGAGAATATATGTACAACTGTAAAATAATGTTAACAGATATATTCCAGATATTAGAAGATTGAAACAAAGCTCAGATCCTATTGCAAGTGAGAAATTGACAAAAGGGGCAATTAGCCAATTCAGTACTTTATAATAGAGGACTATTTTGAAATGATTTCAACTGTTCAACAAGTGAAACTGTAAAACGATGGTGGGAGAAGTTCCATAACCAAACTCTGGAACATTTTCTATGGAGATAGATCCATTTTACGGCCACACTGTGGAACATCATAGACAAAAGAACAACATTTAGCTTCCTGCAGGCCAAATACGAGTCAGGCTCGTGGCGATGCAAGCCTGCTTATCATAAGGAATTCAATTTGCAAGGAAAAACAAAAGAACATGCTTTTATTTTATTTTTTTGTCTAAGCAGTTACACACTGGAGCTTTAAGTAAAGTACAGATACCTAAAAATGTTATTCAAGTAAACTACTTTAACTTTATATACTAGTTACTTCCCACCACTGCTGAAATGACGTGTGAAAAAGTCTAAAACCAAATTTATATCCAATAACAGCCATTAAACTAAATCTAAATACAGAAGCTTGTGTGCGATGGGTCAATTAGGCACTTCCGTTTATTAAATTCTGCACGACTACAGAGGTGTCAAAAAAGTGTGCGTTTCTTTCTAAAGTAAACTTCAGAACAGTCTAATTGGCTCTATCCTGCGCTCACTTCTTTGGTCTAAAACCTAAACGCGATTGTTGACGTTGGTTAGTGCTGCGCGTGGAATTCATGTGACAGTTTGATAACATCTTTCATCTGCTCCCCGACGGTAAAAGTGACGGAGCCGGGGAAGAAAAACCAGGAGAGATAATCGCGCGCCGGTTGTTTGGCGCGCACTGTCATGGCAGAGGGAAATCGCATTGCCCGTCTCTACATTCCGTATGATCAAAGTTAGCAGATCAAACGCCAGAGAGACGCCACCTATCCTACGGCTCCTACGAACGCCGTCTGGAAAACTCACAATTACTCATCCGTGTTATGGAGGGAGATTGTGGCTCGCTGCAGAGATGCTGTAGACCTGGACGACAATATTTCTCAGTTTTGTTGGTTCGTTCCTGTACTCCTAAATAAACAAAGAAGGGAAAAGTCTATTTTACAGCTCAGGGCTGAAACTGCAGGGTTCACACTTCACTTCACACTCCAATAGTCTGGTTCTGTTTGGGCCCAGATTCAGTCCTGATGTAGATTTGCTTTAATCCTGTTCTAGAGCTGCTTTAGTCCTGGTCTTGGTCTAGTTCAGCTGTTGTTCCATGTTTAGTCTCAGTTTAATCCGATTTAAATAAACGTAAAGCATAACTTAGGAACATTCTCCATGGAGATGGATTTTGATAGATCTGTTTTATGCCATGCCGTGGAAGAACAACATGGCAAGAAGCAGGAGAGTCAGGTTTGTGGAGATGCAAGCCCACTCATAGTAAGGACACGTTTTTTTCCCTTCTTTTTCAATAAAAACATCCAAAATAAAAAACGTATGTATTACTTTGTTTTTTTGCCAAAAGGTTACTTGGTGGGGCTTTAAATGTGTAAAACCTGTCATTTTAAAGTCACAATGGATAACTTTTTAGCCAAAAATATTCCAAAATAAAAGTATTTTGATGTAAAACTTGCTTGCATCTCTGTCCTGCAGAACACTGCAAAAAGCAATTTCTAGGTAAGTTTAAATGACTTAAATTAAGAATATTTCACTTGATTTCACTTGATTTCAGTTGAGAAGTAAAATGATCTACCAATGGAATAAGATATCTTTTTTTTAAATTCTTTCTTATTTTTTACACAAAAAGTCTTGTTCCATTGGTAGATAATTTTATTTGCCATGTGAAATGTATTCAAATCAAGATAACATTTTATTAATGCAAGTAATTTTCACTTGGCAAGATTTTAGTTTTTGCAGTGTGCTTGTTTCCATGGAAATTTTGGCTATAATCTTCCAAGAACTCAATGTATTACAACATAATTTTGCATTTTTACATTTTTTTATTTTAGCTGTCCCCCATCTGTTTTCATTAATATTGGCCCATAGAGCTGTGTTGTCGTCTGAAACTCTGCAATAAGGCATCAAATCTTCATGGAGAATGTTCTGAAATATGGTTTTAACTTTCTACTTCCATTTCCTTTAAAAAGCTGTGTTTCTTTACCAATACACCGCATGTCTGCTAATGAACAGCACAATAAAGCAGAGTGATGCTAACACGAGCGCAGGGACAGATCCAGGACTTATGAGCTCTGCGGCGCTAATCAAACCTCTTCATCTGGACTGGATCCGGCTCTGCTCAGAGTCAGTCCGGTCTGCACCTGTGTGTGTAGGTGTGTGTGTGTCCAGTTGGATTTCATTTCAGAGTGTGATGCAGGTACACTATGGGGGTAGTTTTGTTCCTTTTTTATTCAAACAAAGAAAAAAAATCAACCACGTCAGGAGGTACCATAGCTACAATGTATGTGTGGTCATGAATTCACTAATTTGCAATGTTAACCGTGTTAACTTAACCGCTGGGTAGCATGTAAGAGGCCTAGCTCGCTCTTAACTGAGCGGGTTTTAATAATTTCTGTACCAAATCAAAATAGCTGAAGCTCTTAGACAACAAGGTTTAAGTTTAACTGTGCTGGGGTTCTCTAGGTAGCTAGCTAGGTAACGTCTTTAGTATTAGCCCAGTAAATGAGGTAAATTGGTGCACCGTCTTGCTTACGCAAAACAGACGCCCACTGTTAGCGGGAGGGCCAGGCAGGCACCAGCCCAACTGTCAATCAGAGGCAAGCTACCAATAGAAATCCACCCTTTCTCCTCTTTAAGATCCCGCCCATCGCGTTCATTTGAACTTGCAAGCAAACGTTCTTGGTTTGCAAAAGATTTTGAGGTTCAAAACTTTTCGACTTGCAAACAAAACTTTGGCCCGCAATCAAAGATTTCACATTTAAAATGAAGAAAAATCAGAACTCAAATATCAAATATTTTTCCAGCTTAAAAATGTAAACATGTTTTTTTTGTTTTCAAAGCTGTATATTTTGTTTGGATTTTTTTTCTTTGTTTGAATAAAAAAGGAACAAAACTACCCCCATAGTACACCAGCTGAAAGTAAATGCTGTCTGTTGTGCTTTTTTACAGGTTTCTTAGTCACTTAGTCTTGTTCCTGGATGCTCTACAATATATTTGACTAGAACGTGTCTTTATGTCAGTCCGTGCCCTTGGTTAAAAGGTTCCATTTGTCAGTGGCTAAATCAGAACATAAGATTTTCACCACACACATAGGTCGGTATTTGGTTAGAACTCACCATCTGATAAAGCAAATACACAAATCTGTTTCGAGGACACAAGTACAGTGTTCACCTGTGTATGACTGAACCGCTCACCTTTAGGTCAGTGGATCTTATGGCTCTACCTTTTTTATTATGTCAAGAGGAGCACAGTGTTTGTAAAAATACTTTAAATATTTATTATTATTATTTAATATAATTTAGTTACAGAATATGGAATACCTGCTTTTAAATGTATAGGATGTCCCAAAAAAATGTACATCATTTCACAGGCCAATAATTTTGGCAATTCTTGTTGAATTAATCTTAAATTTTGAATGTATAGAAACAGATCAAGATTTTATATTTAATGTTTTATTTTTCTTCTGTTTCCAGGTAGAGCCGTTCACTCCCAAACAGAAGTCATTTTGCATTTTGAAATCTGCGCCACACACTCACCCAAGACTGTGCAGCTTCAATGCGAAATCTGGAAAAACTTCACGAACTGGCAAACAAATTTGGACTTGTTATCGATGATTTAAAGAGGAATGTTGCTTATACGTGGACCAACATCAGAAGAGAAGGTCGACCAAGTTTGTGAAAAACTCTTGTGGAACCCCAAGAAATCCATAAGGAGAACAAGTTTGGAAACCCAGATTCCTCGAATGACGATTTGGTGTTTCTTAAAGTTTCTGTAACATCAACACAGAATTTTTGACATTTTCGATCGTCATCTGCTTTTAAAGCCTGAAAGAGCTGCAGACTATAGGGTTTATTTTCCAGTTGTTTCCTCAGGATACGCCAAACCGTCATTCACCGCAGTCTTGGGTGACTCAACCTGAAAACAGAACAAAAATAAAACATTAAATATAAAATCTTGATCTGTTTCTATACCTTCTGCGAACATTTAACGTTATTTCAGAATTGCCAAAATTAGCCTGTGAAATGAAAATATAACAAGTAACGTGACCAAATCAGGGCACTGTATTCTCAATATCTTGGCACTGAGTTGCATCACATTATAGTGTTAAAAAATGCAACACACTCCATTGGATTGTTGTTTCTCCATTTCTTATGCTTATCTTATCCATCCATCCATCCATCTTCTTCCATTTATCTGGGTCGCGGGGGCAGCAGTCTAAGAAGGGGCTCCCAAGCTTCCCTCTCCCCAACCACTTCCACCAGCTCCTCCGGACGGACCCCGAGGCGTTCCCAGGCCAGCCGAGAGACATAGTCCCTCCAGCGCGTCCTGGGTCTTCCCCGGGGCCTCCTACCGGTGGGACATGCCCAGAACACCTCCCGAGGGAGACGTCCAGGAGGCATCTACTCCGAGCTCCTCCCGTGTGACCGAGCTCCTCAGCCTATCTCTAAGGGAGCGCCCGGCCACTCTGCGGAGGAAACTCATTTCGGCCGCTTGTATCCGCGATCTCGTTCTTTCACTCATTACCCAGAGCTCATGACCATAGGTGAGGGGAGGAACGCAGATTGAGGTAAATCGAGAGCTTCGCCTTTCGGCTCAGCTCCTCTTCACCACAACGGCCCGATACAGCGACCGCATCACTGCCGACGCTGCACCGATCCGCCTGTCAATCTCACGCTCCATCCTCCCCTCACTCGTGAACAAGACCCCGAGATACTTGAACTCCTCCACTTGAGGCAGAGACTCCCCACCCACCCGGAGAGGGCAATCCACCTTTTTCCGGTCGAGAACCATGGCCTCGGATTTGGGACAGCTGATTCTCATCCCGGCCGCTTCACACTCGGCTGCAAACCGCCCCAGTGCTGCAGGTCCTGGTTCGATGAAGCCAACAGGACAACATCATCTGCAAAAGCAGCGATGAGATCCTGTGGTCCCTGAACTGGATCCCCTCCGGCCCCTGGCTGCGCCTAGAAATTCTGTCTATAAATACAATGAACAGAACCGGTGACAAAGGGCAGCCCTGGCGGAGTCCAACATGCACCAGGAACAGGTCTGACTTACTGCCGGCAATGCGAACACAGCTCCTGCTCCGGTCATACAGGGACCGGACAGCCCTTAGCAAACGGCCCCGGACCCCATACTCCCGGAGCACCCCCTACAGGGCACCACGAGGGACGCGGTCGAATGCCTTCTCCAAGTCCACAAAGCACATGTGGACTGGTTGGGCAAACTCCCATGAACCCTCGAGCACCAGATGGAGGGTGTAGAGCTGGTCCAGTGTTCCACGACCAGGCCAAAAACCACACTGCTCCTCTTGGATCTGAGGTTCGACTATCGGCTGGACTCTCCTCTCCAGTACCCTGGCATAGACTTTACCGGGGAGGCTGAGGAGTGTGATTCCCCTGTAGTTGGATACGCCCCCTTCCTTTTTATACAGAGGGACCACCACCCCGGTTTGCCAGTCCAGAGGTACTGTTCCCGACCGCCACGCGATGTTGTAGAGACGTGTCAGCCAAGACAGCCCCACAACACCCAGAGACTTAAGGTACTCAGGACGGATCTCATCCACCCCCGGAGCCTTGCCACCGAGGAGCTTTCTGACCACCTCAGTGACTTCAGCCAGGGTGATGGATGAGTCCGCCTCTGGGTCCCCAGCCTCGGCCTCCTCTTCGGAGGACGTGACGGTGGGATTGAGGAGATCCCCAAAGTATTCCTCCACCGCCCGACAACATCCCCAGTCGAGGTCAGCAGCTCTTCCCCTGCACTGTAAACAGTGTTGGTGAAGCACTGCTTCCCCCTCCTGAGGCGCCGAACGGTTTGCCAGAATTTCCTTGGGGCCTCCATGACCCGAGTTTTTGCCTCTGCAACCACCCGAGCTGCCGCACACTTGGCCCGCCGGTACCCGTCAGCTGCCTCAGCAGTCCGCCGAGCCAGTAAGGCCCGGTAGGACTCCTTCAGCTTGACCTTACCTCGGGTGTCCACCACCGGGTTTGGCGATTGCCGCCGCGACAGGCACCATAGACCTGAAGGCCACAGCTACGAGCGGCTTCATTGACAATGGAGGCCGAGAACAAAGCCCACTCAAACTCCTTGTCCCCAGCCTCCCCCGGGAGAGCTTCTCCCGGAGGTGTGAGTTGAAGGCCGCACTGACAGAAGGTTCCACCAGATGTTCCCAACAGACCCTCACAATACACTTGGGCCTGCCAGGTCTTTCCGGCTTCCTCCTCCGCCAGCGGACCCAACTCACCACCAGGTGGTGATCAGTTGACAGCTCTGCCCCTCTCTTCACCCGAGTGTCCAAGACACACGGCCTGAGATCAGATGACACAACAACAAAGTCGATCAGCGACCTCCGGCCTAGGGAGTCCTGGTGCCACGTGCACCGATGGACCCCCTTGTGCTCGAACATGGTGTTCATTGTGGACCGACCGTTACTAGCACAGAAGTCCAATAACAGAACACCGCTCAGGTTCAGATCAGGGAGGTTGTTCCTCCCAATCACCCCTCTCCAAGTGTCACTGTCATTGCCCCAGTCCCCCAGTAGAACTACAGAGATCCCGGTCGGCGCACTGTCCAGTACCCCTCCCAGAGACTCCAAGAAGGCCGGGTACTCTGCACTGCTGTTCGGCCCATAGGCCGACACCACAGTGAGACCTGTCCCCGACCCGAAGGCGCAGGGACGCGACCCTCTCGTTCACCGGGGTGAACTCCAACACACAGTGGCTGAGCTGTGGGGCAATAAGCCCACACCAGCTCACAGCCGCTCCCCGCGGCCAACGCCAGAGAAATGGAGAGTCCAGCCCCTCTCAAGGAGTTGGGTTCCAGAGCCCAAGCTGTGAGTGGAGGTGAGGCCGGCTATATCTAGCTGGTAACGCTCAACCTCCCGCACAAGCTCAGGCTCCTTCCCCCCCAGTGAAGTGACATTCCATGTCCCCAGAGCTAGTCTCCATGTGCGGACATCTGATCGCCGGGGCCCCCGCCTTCGACTGCCACCCAGATCTCTTTGCACCCGGCCCTTACGGCTCCTCCCGCGGATGGTGGGTCCAGGGGAGGGCGGTCCCATGTTGTCTCTTCGGGCTGTGCCCGGCTGGGCCCCGTGGGGAAAAGCCTGGCCACCAGCCGCTCGCCATCGAGCGTCCACCCCAGGCCTGGCTCCAGGGTGGGGCCCCGGTGGCGTCATCCCGGACAATGTAACTGGCCTCTGAATGTGTCTTGTCATTAGAGGCTTTTGAACCGCTCTTCGTCTGACCCGTGGGTGACCCGACCAGGGGCATAAAGTCCCCGACAACATAGCTCCTGGGATCATTCGGGCACTCAAACCCCCCCACCACGTTAAGGTGGCAGTTTGAGGAAGGGGCTTATCTTATCAGTAATCATAATTAGAGATAGAAAAATCACACAGGCACAAACCATGGGAACAGTGTTTTTCTTTTATTTAAGAAAAGCAACTGAATTTTGACCACCAAATGAAAGAGCGTTTTTGGCACTTGTCTTTAGTTGCGTCCCAACAGTGAGAGTGGGATTTGAACCTCAAACCCTTAGATCAGTGGACTAGACAAAAAGACAACGCTAATTATGAGTGCAAAACAATAATACAACATAACATGAAGCGGTGTCCACCTGCTCTAATGTTTTTACAGTCCACACACCTTCACCAAACTCATACAGTAATAAAAGGTTCTGTTCACACTCTAGAATCTGATGATCTTGTAAGTTCAGATGGTGGACATGGGCCTACAATATGTAACCCTTTGGTAGATTGACTGTATTGGAAATAAATCTCCACATTTATGATCCACAGATGTTGATGTAGCATTTACACTGCGTAGAATGGTAATAAACCAGGTAGAACACTGAACTATGGGCTAGGAACCAGAGGACTAGATACGGCTCAGGGAGAGAGGAAGCAGAGACTGAAAAAGTTGCGTTGGTACCATGTATTGAGACAAATAGACAAAAGACACAACAACATAGAACACAATAAGGAATGGCCATTCAGTGATCCCAATATTTACAATGCAAAAAGGTTTTTTAGTTCAGTGAGGTAGAATATATATATATTTACAAGGCACGACACTCAATGTTTGATTGTCCATAAAGTAACTGATCCGGAGCGCACAGATCAATTATGGAAAGCACAGTTGAGCACAGTTCAGTGCATACGCACGACAGTTCGTACGACCCGAAATGATTAAGTCCAGAGGGAACAGTGTTTGTGAGGAGTGGGCAAATGGGAGGATGGTGGGGTCGTAGAGCTATGTGCGTCAAGGTGCGAGGGTTCAAATGCCGGCTACAAGAGCCTCCTACCAGCCCAGACAGAGAGTAGGGAGTCGGGGTTCCTGGCAGGAATCTCCTGAGTTGAGTCTAGTTGAAGATCTTGTTGATTCGGTGGGCTAGAAGCCTTTATCTTAGCTCGCCATCGAGACCTGGCCAATTCCGCCTGTTTCATCAACCACAAAGGCTCATTTGAAGCGCTTGGGCAATGGTAGTCGGCTCCTGTAGCAATCAATCATTTGTTTGTCTCTCGCGTGTCTGCCGCGCTTCCGGGGTTCGCGCTAATATAGATAGCTAATTGGTTGCTCGCGGTCACATGATCAGACGCACGCAGGGACGTAAAACAGAGAGCAATAGCGGGACAAGAGAGCAGACTAGACACACATTTGACACCCGCGTTACACCCTCCCCCCTTAAGACCATGCACCTCCGTGTGCATGCTACATGACATGAACAGAGGAATTGGAACTATTGTTTGCTACGAAGGTAGAACTAAACGATTCGCCATAAGCATCTGCCAGACTATGAAATAACGTTTGTACGACCGAGATTAAAGGATTGCCCAAAGTCGAATAGCGGAGGCGGTTGGGCGGCTGTCGTCGTCTTGAGGAACGACGGACGGAGTGGTCAGGTTCTGCGACGGTTGAACCAGAGTTGCCAGTTTGCGTATGGCCAGTCTCGGTCGGAATAAGAGATGTCTCTACTTGGTCAAAGGACTCCACTTCTACGCCATTTGGGACATCTGCATCTGCAAGGACCCCTTCTTCGGCTTCAGGTAAGTGTTCAAGGGTTGGTAAGTACTCAGGATTATCTTCCACAGGTGGAGGCGACAACGTGACTTCGGCAGTGGTAGAGGACTCTCCAGGATCAGGTAAGTGTATAGAAAGCATGGGCTCGGGATCGACAGGACTGGTAAGTATAGGCACAGGAGCACTGCTGGTCGGAGGTAGAATTGTGACAGGGACAACATGCTCGGAGTGGAACTCAGGTGAGTGGGTTATAAGGTAAGACGGATCCCATTCATCGTCGTCATCCAGCAACTCGATAGAAGGATCAGCTTGCTGCTGACTACGGGTAACTGGTCTGCGAACAGGTGAAAGCGATGGAACATCAGAATGAATAACAACAGGGAGGAACCCACAGGGCAGTAAAAGGTCACGATGAAGTGTTCGAGTGGGAGCATGAACATCCCTTTCCGGTCTCACTTTGTATACTGGCAAATCGCCTGCACGGTTGAGGACGATGTATACATCTCGTTCCCACTTATCTTCCAGTTTATGTTTCCCACGCAGTCTCACGTTACGAACAAGAACTCGATCACCGGCTTCCAAGCTCGATGGAGTCACACGCTGGTCAAAGCGGGTTTTGTTTCTTGCTGCAGTTTTCCCAGCATTCTTTGACGCAAGTCGATAACTTTGTTCAAGTCGGGAGCGCAGATTCTCAACATATTGCGAGTGCGACTTGGACTGTAGGCCTCGGACCGGTAACCCAAAAGCAAGATCCACTGGAAGACGAGGAGTGCGACCAAACATCAACTCGTAAGGTGTAAATCCAGTGACTTCACTCTTGGTGCAGTTGTACGCATGTACAAGCGGCTTTACGAACTCTTTCCATCGTCTTTTCTGGTTGGGTTCGAGGGTCCCGAGCATGCTTAAAAGTGTCCTATTGAACCGTTCCACGGGATTTCCTCGTGGGTGGTACGGGGTAGTTCTTGTTTTTTCAATTCCGGTGATCTCACAGAGCTCCTTTATGAGTTTGGCCTCAAAGTCGGGTCCTTGATCGGTATGAAGCCGTTCCGGGATTCCATAACATACAATGAAATGTTCCCACAGACAACGCGCTACTGTTCGTGCCTGCTGGTTGGGCGTTGGTAGAGCCACGGCAAACTTTGTGAAATGATCTGTAAGAACAAGGATATCCTTGGTGTTACTCTGATCTGGCTCAAGCGACAGGAAGTCCATACAGACCAACTCTAAGGGACGAGTGGTGGTAATGTTCACTAAGGGCGCAGCTCTCTCTGGCAGAGTCTTTCTCCTCACACACCGGTCACAGGTGCGAATTTTGGCCTCTACATCGGCAGACATCCGAGGCCAGAAGAATCTGGATCGAACCAAGTCTAATGTCCGTTCGATGCCCATATGTCCCATATCATTATGGAGACTAGTCAGTACCAGGGACCTTAGTTCCTCGGGCAGGACGAGTTGCAGCTGCTCTACTTCACCCTCTTGCCTCTTCCTGTACAGGAGCCCATCTCTCAACTCAAGGCGATTCAATTCCCGAAGTAGCAATGCAAGTTCGGGAAGCTCTTGTCTTGCTGTGGGAGGGACTCGTTCTCCAGTCTCCAGCTGATGAATGACTTCTCTAATGGAAGTGTCAGATCTCTGCTTGGCCTTGAGCTCTTGCTGAGACAAGGATGGAACGATCGGCAACCCATGTTGACTCTCGTTGATGTAACCGTCAGGGAGGACCTTGGCTGACATGCTCAGAGACTCGATGAGCGTGATGGAAGAGAAGTTAGAGGAGAGAGAGAGAGGGCAGTTTCTGATAAGACAGCTGTGGCAAATGGCAGCTACGACCTCTGGCGCAACCTGATACCCGGTTTCACTTCCATGCTCTTGGGTGAACTGGTGGATAAAATCAGTGTCGGAGGAAGCATCAGGTAAGGAATGGTGAGGACGTCGCGAAAGTGCATCAGCGTCTTTGTTCTGCTTGCCGGCTCGGTACTGGAGTGTAAAAGTGTATGTTGACAGTGCAGCAAGCCAACGGTGACTGGCTGCATCCAACTTGGCTGACGTAAGAATATATGTGAGTGGATTGTTATCAGTTATCACCACAAAGTTGGCACCATACAGATAATCGTGGAACTTCTCGGTGATTGACCACTTCAACGCCAGAAATTCCAATTTGTGCACTGGATACCTTGACTCACTGGATGAGAGGCCCCGGCTGGCATAGGCAATGACCCTTAGCTGACCGTCTTGCTCTTGGTAGAGGGCAGCACCGAGCCCAGTGGTACTGGCATCGGTGTGGAGGATGTATGGTCTCTTTGGATCAGCAAACCCCAGAATGGGGGCAGATGTCAGCTTCTCTATCAGGGTCTCGAAGGCATGTTGGCACTCCGGCGTCCATTTCTCGCCAAATGGTTGTTTTGGATCTTGGGAGTTGGTTATGGTGGATCGTTTCTGCACGGACTTGCGTGTTGGAACGTAACCTCGTGTCAGATCATTGAGTGGCTTGGCAATGGCTGCGTAACCGTGGATGAAACGCCTGTAGTAACCGGCAAACCCGAGAAAAGATTTGAGCTGTTTCAGAGTTTGAGGAATTGGCCAGGATTTTAGTGCTATAATCTTCTCGGGGTCGGTCTCCACCCCCGCCTCAGATACTACATGACCCAGGTACCGTACGGAGGTTTGAAAAAATTTACATTTCTCTGGGGATAACTTGAGCCCATAGTCTTTTAACCGGTGGAGAACACACAACAGACGTTCCTCATGTTCTTCCAGGGTACTCGAAAACACAATGAGGTCATCTAGGAACACCAAAACTTGTTTGAGGTGAAGGTCAGCCATACATTTCTCCATGAGACGTTGAAATGTTGAAGGGGCATTCGTGACACCTTGTGGCATACGATTGAATTCCCAAAACCCCAAGGGGGTAACAAATGCCGTTTTTTCTTTGTCTGCTTCTGTCATTTCAATTTGATAATATCCAGATTTGAGGTCAAGAACACTAAACCACTTGGAACCAGTCAATGCTGAAAAGGACTCCTCCAGGTTGGGAAGGGCATAGGCATCTTTAATGGTTTGAAGATTCAGCTTCCGATAGTCAATACATAAGCGTATGTCACCATTCTTCTTGCGCACGACAACAATCGGAGAGGAGAATGGAGATTCGCTCTCTCTTATTACTCCGGCTTGAAGAAGGTCTCGTAAATGTTTCCGCACAGCCTCAATGTCTTGAGGATGGATGGGTCTGGGACGGTGCTTGAATGGGGTGTTGTCAGATAATTTGATACTATGTTTGACCTCGTCTGTCCGGCCAAAATCAAGATCATGGTGTGAAAAGACCGCGGGTATTTCGTTGAGCTTATTGGTGACCCTTTCCTTCCACTCTTCAGATATGGGTGAGTTGCCAAAATCTGGTTGGAAATGTTGCGGATAGGCTGGCGGGGATTTGACAGAAGCCGCATGGGACAGGATCTGTGGGGTCAGCACGAGTGTTGCGATGGTGCTTAAGGGTGGTAGACACACATCCTGCTCCGATTCGTTTTTAAGAATGACTGGGACAGTTTGGGGTGCATGACTGGAGATCGTAATTAAACAATTTGTAACACACAACCCCCCAGCAAGTGGAGAGTTGGGATGTTCAAGGAGCGCACAGCAGCCTGCAGGTGGTGTGATGGCATGGACAAAGCCCTCGAGAACAACAGTGTGGCCAGCAGGGATGACAACTGGGGCCTTGCTAGAGAGTCGCACAACCCCATCACAGCCTGACTGTACTTGCTGGTGTCTCAGTTGTAGCAGTTGGAGGACAGCACGATAACCATGGGCTGCTGGCTGGAAACTGGCATGTTCACTCCCCACGTACTGATCGTACAGAGGTTCCAGAGTATTCATCCCGATCAATACTTGGGACTGGAGTTCAGAGTGAGGATCTGGGACAACGAGTGCAAGGGTAGATATTTCAGTGTCAATGCCAACAAAGTCTCTGGGGAAGGTGACAGTGAGTTCGGTGTACCCTAGGTATGGAACAGCTTGACCTGCAGCACCCTCGACTTGAAGGAAGTCGCAGAGGGGTTTCAGTGGCTGGCGAGAGAGATGCTTGTTATAGAACGACACAGGCACAGTGGTGACTTGTGACCCAGTGTCAAGTAGACAGTGACAAACTTGACCAGCAATTTTTACTTCACTGGTGCACTTGGATCCGATGAGACCTTTGGGCAGATGTGTCTTTGGGGTTGGAATGGAAGGAGTCAGTTCTTGGCAAGAACCATGTATCAGATTCTTGGGACATTTTTGATCCAAAGCAGTTCCAGTTCGCCCCATAACAGGAACTTTGCTTAGTTTAAAGACGGTTTTTGGGATGAGTTTGATCTTCGCCAATTGACTTGTTTTTCAGCAAACTGTTTCTTCTTTGCGGCAACTAAGGCAGAGTTTGGGGGATTATCACAGTGTGTTTTAATATGGCCATCTTCACCACATCTGAAACAGTAACCAGGCTTAGGTACAGAAGGTGGGTTTCTTTGTGGCTTGCCCACCCTCTGACCCTCACCATAGCGATGGCTGGATGGAGACTTGACTGCAACAGAGGGCTTGGAGCTGGACTGAGCGGCGGTCAGTGAGGCTAATTGTCGTTGAATGTCAGCCAGTTGCTTGGTGAGTTGTTCCAGGGTGGCAGTTGCTGGCTTTTCTTCCCCCTCAGCATAGGCATAATGAACATGGGTCATGGCTTTGGCTTTGGTGGGTCCTAGGTGTTGCTTCATTCTCAGCGTTTTTGTGGCCTCACGGTCTTCCTCGGTGCGGAGCAACAACAACAGTTCAGCAAAGGATGGTGGATTGAATTTCCGCTGTTTAAGTTGGAGTTCGGAGATTAGGGTATTGTCCCAACAGCCTCGGCAGAATTGATTGAGCAGGTGTTTATCGACCTCGGTGTGTGAGACACCCCCTCTCTTTACTGCTGAGCTAAGGGCAACTTGTAACCGCTGCAGGTATGACGACGGCTTTTCCCCTGCATCTTGGAATGTATCTACGAATTTTGCATAGAGCTCGTCTCCATCTTGGACCGTGCCATACGCTGAGTCGAGAATTTGGATGTAAACTGTTGGAGGAGTGTCGGGTTTAAGATGCTTGACCATGTCTGCAGCTGGAGGCAGCAGGCTTTCAAACATTCTCCGTGACCGTTGTAAGTCAGAGACAGAAGGATCTTTTAACATTAAATCCACAGTAGAACGCCATGTCTCATAGTCTGTTTCATTTTGAGGGCGTGGCAGTCGTCCAGAGAAAGCTCTCAATCGTTGAGTGGAGAAGTGGAGCATTGCACTATCCTCATTTTTGACGATATGCTCAACCACATAGCGCTGGACTTCCGGTGGATTGAGGTCAGGCATGGGTGGCAGCGAGGATTTGGGTCGGGCTTTGGAATCTGATCGGCCTTGGGCAAACGCTTCATGTGGGTCTGGGGCAGGCGGCAGCAGGACGGGTGACATTCCCCTGGAAACAACAGGCATAGACATCATCATGTTACCAATATCTTCAGGGTGCTCTTTGACTGGCGCAGGAGCTGGCCCTAGCTCTGCGATGGAGTGACCAAGTAGAGACATCACATCTTTAAGGACTTCAGCGTAGTCCTTTCCAGTAAGTTTTGCAAGATTTTGAAGCTCGGACAGGTATGTATTAGTTTTAATTTGTTCGACTTGGGCAGCGCAAATAGTTGAAAGTTCCGATATTTTATAGGTAACTGTGTTATCAAGGCTAACGTAAATATATGGCAGCATATTACGCAGCACAACAATGGCAGCACCCGAACTAAATTCGACGACTTGTGTGCGATTGAATACAGACCCTGGCTGGTCAATCACTTCTGACTTTAAGATTGAGCCATACTTGCTCAAAAAACCTATCACCTCTTCATCAGTTTCCGTTTTTGTAATGCCTTCAATGATCACTGCATTTGGAATTTTTATGCCAAATTTCTCAAAAATCTCCATCTTTGTATCTTTTGTACTTTTGACAATAAATGCTCAATTACACATACAGTTCTGCCTAATCTCTCTCCTGGCTAGCTCGCCACGAATTATGTAGCATTTACACTGCGTAGAATGGTAATAAACCAGGTAGAACACTGAACTATGGGCTAGGAACCAGAGGACTAGATACGGCTCAGGGAGAGAGGAAGCAGAGACTGAAAAAGTTGCGTTGGTACCATGTATTGAGACAAATAGACAAAAGACACAACAACATAGAACACAATAAGGAATGGCCATTCAGTGATCCCAATATTTACAATGCAAAAAGGTTTTTTAGTTCAGTGAGGTAGAATATATATATATATTTACAAGGCACGACACTCAATGTTTGATTGTCCATAAAGTAACTGATCCGGAGCGCACAGATCAATTATGGAAAGCACAGTTGAGCACAGTTCAGTGCATACGCACGACAGTTCGTACGACCCGAAATGATTAAGTCCAGAGGGAACAGTGTTTGTGAGGAGTGGGCAAATGGGAGGATGGTGGGGTCGTAGAGCTATGTGCGTCAAGGTGCGAGGGTTCAAATGCCGGCTACAAGAGCCTCCTACCAGCCCAGACAGAGAGTAGGGAGTCGGGGTTCCTGGCAGGAATCTCCTGAGTTGAGTCTAGTTGAAGATCTTGTTGATTCGGTGGGCTAGAAGCCTTTATCTTAGCTCGCCATCGAGACCTGGCCAATTCCGCCTGTTTCATCAAACACAAAGGCTCGCTTGAAGCACTTGGGCATTGGTAGTCGGCTCCTGTAGCAATCAATCATTTGTTTGTCTCTCGCGTGTCTGCCGCGCTTCCGGGGTTCGCGCTAATATAGATAGCTAATTGGTTGCTCGCGGTCACATGATCAGACGCACGCAGGGACGTAAAACAGAGAGCAATAGCGGGACAAGAGAGCAGACTAGACACACATTTGACACCCGCGTTACATTGAACCTTCTCATTATTTGTTTGGGATCTGCTCCACAAACTTCAGTTTCATGTGAATAGGCCCAGTAATTACAGAGATATGAAACAAATCTGCAATCTGACAGTTAAACAGCAAATTCCACCTGAGCCGTCTCCAGCTCATTGTTTATGGAGATTCAACAATATTGTGATGTCAGATGACCCCAGCCATTTTCAGTCTTGAATTACCTTTACTGCAAAACATGTCTTGCTAAAAGCTAAATCATTGTTTCAAAGTGATTCATTCCAACCTGAGCGCCCTCTGCTGGCCACAACAACCTGCTGCCGTGCGCGGAAATAATTATCAAATGACCTTTATCGCTTCTTCGTAAATAAACCCACATTATTTCAAGTGGTAAAACATGACATTCCAATGCTAATATGCAGCTTGAATAATGCATTATCAAAGCCCTTTAAGCTCCTTGGTCCTACCTCTGCACACAGCCTTTTCTCATGTGACACGAGAGAACCAATTACTCTCCTCAAGTGGATTCTATCAGGCCTGTGTCACTTTAAAAAATACCCACATCCCCTTGACCTTTGCAGTGCCCTTCTGCCTGAGCCCTACCACAAACACGAGCGCGCATCTGCAGGCTTATCCTCTATCACCATCAAGTCAACCAGTGCAAGGGACAAGTCATCCTGAAAATCTGCTCTCCAAATCGGCGTAGCTGCAGGAAGGCGGTGTGGGTTTATGTGGCATAGAGGGGCTGTTTTGGATGGCGATAATCCGACCTGGAGATAATAATGCGCTTCTGTAAATCCTCTCCCAAAACCAGGGCAGTTAGGCACAATTGGCCATCTCGTCCGGGCGCGCTCCGTTAGCTGCTCAGGCCGCACACACTGACATTCTGTCTGTTTCATTCTACGAACTAGACGCTGTAATGATGTCTGGCATCTACAGCACCGTTTGACTGCCCTCTGCTCTGCTAAATAAAGAAATAAGAAAACAATGTCTACCTGAATATTACCGAGCTGTGTGTGTTTTTGGGGTTGATGAAACCAGAGGACCTGTCAATAGTGAGTGCTAGCCACTCTGCCACTGTGCCGACAGATGATTTATTGATGTATTAAGACAGCAACAAATGGAAACAGGTCAAAGCAGTTAACTGCTGAACCTAGTATGTTTGACCTGTTTCTTCTGTATCGCCTGCACTCATGTTGTTCTAAATAAATGCATTACATTCACAAAAGAAAGTCCAGCCAGAACCACCCACTCTGACAAAACTTTACAAAGACAAGTGGCTGTGGAATCGTATGCTCTCTCCTGATGCCAGAGACTGTGATTGACAGGCCAATCAGAGAGACACATTTGTGTCAGGCACGGTTGCCAGAGCCTTCACCTGCAGATGACACATATAAGTTTTTTTTCTCATTCTCATTATATGGACAGACCATGGCTCATGTGAAAGAACCTCCAGAATTTCTTCCCTGAGCTGCAGAGGCTGCACTAGCACTGACTCATGACTGGTGCAGGTGTTGGGGTTTAGACATTTTAGGTTTGAACACTAGATTTCAGCACTGAAAATTAACGATCGATTTTCAATTAATCATTAACATTTTATATTAAAATTATAATCACTATTATTACTCTTACTAATCTGCATAAATAAACTCAACTTTACAACAAATAAACCATCACCACTATAGAGCCACATCAGCCTGTGTGAGATTAGAATGTGTTTAATGCAGCTTTGGCACAAACCGCATGGCTCATTTGCATCAACAGAAAGCCAAAAAAAAGCAGCTCTTTCCTTGTGCTGATGCTTCAGCTTCTGTTGGACTAAAGAACACGACTCAGTGGAATATGAGTGTTCTCTCTGTGACAGAGGATGTGATGAGGCTGGTGAGTCTGTTCTGTGTGTATGTCGTGTTGGAGATACGGGATACTCAAAAAAATAAATAAATAAATGGAAGACTGATGTGCAGGTAAACGCACTCTTTGGGGGATATAGTGATCTACACAGAGACAGAGCCGACACGTGGGACTGTGAGGCTCTGGTGTTTGTGCTGTGAGATGCAGCCTCAATTCCTCATGCTGTGTTACGCACAGACACCTACATTCACTTTGTCGATTAAAATGAACGTAATCGACGAAATTCTTAATGATCAATTATCAATTAATCGACTAATCGTGCCATTTCCTAATATCATGTCCAGTGTTTTTGTAATCAGGAATAAATCAGTGTCAGTAATTGTAACAGTAAAAGCTGTATTTGATTTGAACAAGTTTACCTCATATGAAGAGACACAGTTGGGTCAAGTTTATGAAAGTGAAAATTGTATTAACATGCATACAGTGTCTTCAGATCATATTCACTACCAAAGAATATGCAGGAGTTAAATATATTTGAATGGAAATGCTTTTTTCTGTTTTTTTTTCCAGCTGGGAGATGTCATAGGTGCTGCATGTTTTGGTTAGATGTTGGAAACCGGAGTGCCCAGAGGAAACCCATCCGGACAAGGGGAGAACAACTCCACACAGAAAGGCCCGGGTGACCTGAGAATCCAACCCGGGACCTTCTTGCTTTTAGCTAAGTTTGTTTGTTTAGTTTTTTTTTTTTTTTTTTTTTTCCAGAAGATTTTTATTTTTGTGCACAGAATTCCTCCTGTCAGTCTCATGGTACAAACCGGAAGTCCCATTCTGGAGTGTAAACGTGGCCGCCGTGCCGCCCACTGTTGTGTCTGTCTGGATCATGTGATGAAGAATTACAGCGAGTATTCAGAGTGTTGTGATGTAACGTCTGACCTTAAGCAGGCCGAGGATCCATCAGCCTACACACAGCCTGACACTTCAGATAATGGGAGTTTGGGAGAGGATTTTACTCTGCAAACAAGTCTGTGTGAAGGTGTCAATATCCAAATGGAGTCTGCGGAGGTCAGCCAACATTTCTAAATGAGATGTGTCTTTGTCTGTGGCATCGCAACCCCAGTGAAAGTCAGATATAAATACGTTTGACTTATTTTCAGTTATGATGATGTATTTTGTTGTGGTGGACTTTGGGGTGAGAGTGTTCATTCTATAAGAAGATCAAATTAGTTTTTGGTTCGACCAGTGCAGACAATGCTTTTGTCCTTGGGCAGTCTCACTAAGGGACACAACTGTTCTAACCACTGTAAACATATCTGGAGTTGTATTATTGCTTCATTTGAACTTGTTTCATTAGTCCGTTAATAGAAAGTGTTTTTTTCGGAGCCCATCCAACTTCTCCCGCTTTATCCAGCTGGGTCCGGGGAGGGGGGGGGGGGGGCAGTTTGCTGCCCAGTCCTCTGTGCACCTGACCCCCTATGAACCCCTCTGTGAGTGGTGAGCCCACAGGAGGGTTGTTAGTTCATAGGGGTGATTTTTTTTTTCTTCTGAGCATTCATTCATTTGAATTTTGCTATGATTGTTGCATCATAGGTAAAAATCTAGATTTACTCTTATACTGTTTTTAAGGCCATAAACCACAACCAGACTCATTCTGAGCTCATATTATGTCCATCACAAACACATGACTTTAGTAGCCTAGCACTGCTGTCGCTAAGGGATGACATTGACGTTTATTTTTTCAATGTTGATTCCTGTTGCTGACAGGAGAGGGCACTCCAGCACCCTAATGCCTCATTGGAAATTCAATTCAATTCAATTCAATTTATTTTTGTAGCGCCCAAAATCGCAACAACAGTTGCCCCTAAGGGCGTTCCAAGATATGGATGAGTAAAACATACACACAGACATATCAAAACAGGAATAAACAACATTCATGTAAAGCAGCAAATGAAACATGGTCCAGTCATCCCCTGTCCTTAGACCCTCCTTCTCAGCAAGGAAAAACTCCAAAAAACCCAGGGTCCTGGGAAAAAGAAGAAACCTCGAGGAGAACTATAGTGAAGGAGAGATCCACTCCCATGGACGGACAGGCTATAGATGTCCAGGCCCGTGGGCCAGTTCGGTATGACCACAGCTACCCAGGTGGGGAAGGAGCCGGGCGAGGAGGAGGAGGAGGAGAGGAGGAGGAGATGGGTCCAGCTGCCATCAGGCGTCTGAAAGAGTTCCACTCCACAGGGGGAGTGGGACAGGGGACAACATGTGAATAGCAATGAACAAACTACAGATGAGAACATAGTGAGTGATGCTGATGAGAAAATAGGAGGAAACAGAGGACAGTGCTCAGGTTGCCACACTTCCCCCAGCTTGTTATCTCCTGCAGCAGCTTATCTTAGTGACATCAACTAAGTAACCTGGTCATAAGCTATTCCGAAGAGGAAGGTTTTAAGCCTGGTCTTAAATAAAGAGACTGTGGAGCCTGTTTAACACCAACAGGGAGTTGATTCCATAACACAGGAGCTTGGTAACTGAAGGCTCTCCCCCCCACTGTACTTTTAGACACTCTAGGAACCACTAATAATCCTGCATTCTGAGAGCGAAGTGCTCTATTTGGCTGATAGGGGACAATGGCATCCTGAAGATATGATGGGGCCATATTGTTTAAGGCTTTGTATGTCAGGAGGAGAACTTTGAATTTAATTCTAAACTCAACAGGAAGCCAGTGCAGTGATTTTAACACAGGACTGATGTGATCACATCTTTTAGTTCCTGTTAGGACTCTGGCCGCTGCATTTTGGACCAACTGGAAGCTTCTTAAAGTACCTTTAGCGCAGACGGTGAGCAGAGATGCAGACGGTGAGCAGAGAAATGGAAATGGAGCGGTATTAGTATATTTTCCAAATGCAGGGATTATTTTAAGTTAAAAAATGTGAAATTCTGACTTCAAGGCGATGGACGGGCTGTATCTCTGGGCTGGCCTGGAAACACCTCGAGGTCCCCCAGAGGAGCTGGCGGGAGTGTCTGGGGTGAAGGAGGTTTGGGAGTCCCTGCTTAGATGGCTGCACCTGTGACCCAGCCTCGGAGAAGAGGAAGAAGATGGATTGTCCAGTAAAATGATCTTGCTGCATGGACACATCGTTTCACTACTTTTAAGTCATTTTCTGATAGATTTAAGTGTTTAGATCTTACATTTTGGCCAAGCTTTTTTGCAGTGTATGCACACTAAAAATGATTATTGAAACATCATATAAACATTTCCATTTGTGGTTAACTGGATTTCTTTCTAATTTTTCATACAGCATAGGTTTTGACAAGGAAGAAAAAAAGGAAGAAAAAAAACAACTGTCAAAGACAGACAGTGAGAGACAATGCTAAAGATTATAAGAGTTATTATAGAATTCATAGTACTTTGTCTTCCAAATTACTCTGGCACTGGCACGTGTCATCAGGTGTTTTGATGATCATATTTCTCTTATGCTTAAACACACATTACAAATCCCATCTATCAGGTTATCTGATTGTTCAAGTTACTTTTAGTTTTTACAGGCCCTGTAACTGTGCTCATAATACAGTTTCCTAACAGATTTGTGATGCATAAAAGTCTAAATAAGAGCAGTGTTTTGGGCAGCACATACACACACACAGCAGCTCTAAGCGCAGCTCGAGTGTGAACTGAGTAAACAAAGAGTGTCCCTGGGAGAGGCTGCAGGCTGCATTAGCATACGCTACTGTCAAATCCACTCTGAGCCTTGTTCAACAGCAGCACCTTCAATTATACACACGCCAGATAAAAATACACTACAGCTCTGCCAATAATAACGTACATTTGTCATATTGTGCACACTTTCAAACCTGTAACCTGGAGTAGTGCTTTGTGTCACTCATGTGCACACTGAAGTAACGTTGTTTGTGGAGCAGCTGGAAACTGTAGACTGCTGTGGAATAGTCCAATATGACCCTCACATGACAACATATGACTCTACACATATGTCCCTACTCTACTCCAGTGTGTTCATCTGACAAACCTTCACAGACACAGGAAGACCAGGAGGTGGTGCTGCAGTGAGGGTGTGGCCTGCAGGATGCCACGATCCAGGTGCTTCTCCAGCCAAATCCAAGTATTTTTACTGTAGACATATGTGTGGTGAATGCTGAGGCCGAGAGAGATGAGCTGAGGCCGAGAGAGAAGAGCTGAGGCCGAGAGAGAAGAGCTGAGGCCGAGAGAGAAGAGCTGAGGCCGAGAGAGAAGAGCTGAGGCCGAGAGAGAAGAGCTGAGGCCGAGAGAGAAGAGCTGAGGCCGAGAGAGAAGAGCCGAGGCCGAGGGAGAAGAGCCGAGGCCGAGAGAGAAGAGCCGAGGCCGAGAGAGAAGAGCCGAGGCCGAGAGAGAAGAGCCGAGGCCGAGAGAGAAGAGCCGAGGCCGAGAGAGAAGAGCCGAGGCCGAGAGAGAAGAGCCGCTTCAGAGAGAGAAGAGCCGAGGCCGAGAGAGAAGAGCCGAGGCCGAGAGGGAAGAGCTGAGGCAGAGAGAGAAGAGCCGAGGCCGAGAGAGAAGAGCGGCTTCAGAGAGAGAAGAGCCGCTTCAGAGAGAGAAGAGCGGCTCCAGAGAGAGAAGAGCCGGTCCAGAGAGAGAAGAGCCGAGGCCGAGAGAGAAGAGCCGAGGCCGAGAGAGAAGAGCCGAGGCCGAGAGAGAAGAGCCGAGGCCGAGAGAGAAGAGCCGAGGCCGAGAGAGAAGAGCTGAGGCTGAGAGAGAAGAGCCGAGACTGAGAGAGAAGAGCCGAGGCCGAGAGAGAAGAGCCGAGGCCGAGAGAGAAGAGCCGCTTCAGAGAGAGAAGAGCCGCTTCAGAGAGAGAAGAGCCGCTCCAGAGAGAGAAGAGCCGAGGCCGAGAGAGAAGAGCCGCTTCAGAGAGAGAAGAGCCGCTTCAGAGAGAGAAGAGCCGCTCCAGAGAGAGAAGAGCCGAGGCCGAGAGAGAAGAGCTGAGGCCGAGAGAGAAGAGCTGAGGCTGAGAGAGAAGAGCCGAGGCCGAGAGAGAAGAGCCGAGGCCGAGAGAGAAGAGCCGCTTCAGAGAGAGAAGAGCCGCTTCAGAGAGAGAAGAGCCGCTCCAGAGAGAGAGGAGCCGGTCCAGAGAGAGAAGAGCCGAGGCCGAGAGAGAAGAGCCGAGGCCGAGAGAGAAGAGCCGAGGCCGAGAGAGAAGAGCCGAGGCCGAGAGAGAAGAGCCGAGGCCGAGAGAGAAGAGCTGAGGCTGAGAGAGAAGAGCCGAGACTGAGAGAGAAGAGCCGAGGCCGAGAGAGAAGAGCCGAGGCCGAGAGAGAAGAGCCGCTTCAGAGAGAGAAGAGCCGGTTCAGAGAGAGAAGAGCCGCTCCAGAGAGAGAAGAGCCGAGGCCGAGAGAGAAGAGCCGCTTCAGAGAGAGAAGAGCCGCTTCAGAGAGAGAAGAGCCGCTCCAGAGAGAGAAGAACCGAGGCCGAGAGAGAAGAGCTGAGGCTGAGAGAGAAGAGCTGAGGCTGAGAGAGAAGAGCCGAGGCCGAGAGAGAAGAGCTGAGGCCGAGAGAGAAGAGCTGAGGCTGAGAGAGAAGAGCCGAGGCCGAGAGAGAAGAGCCGAGGCCGAGAGAGAAGAGCCGCTTCAGAGAGAGAAGAGCCGCTTCAGAGAGAGAAGAGCCGCTCCAGAGAGAGAGGAGCCGGTCCAGAGAGAGAAGAGCCGAGGCCGAGAGAGAAGAGCCGAGGCCGAGAGAGAAGAGCCGAGGCCGAGAGAGAAGAGCCGAGGCCGAGAGAGAAGAGCCGAGGCCGAGAGAGAAGAGCCGAGGCCGAGAGAGAAGAGCCGAGACTGAGAGAGACGAGCCGAGGCCGAGAGAGAAGAGCCGAGGCCGAGAGAGAAGAGCCGCTTCAGAGAGAGAAGAGCCGCTTCAGAGAGAGAAGAGCCGCTCCAGAGAGAGAAGAACCGAGGCCGAGAGAGAAGAGCTGAGGCCGAGAGAGAAGAGCTGAGGCTGAGAGAGAAGAGCCGAGGCCGAGAGAGAAGAGCCGAGGCCGAGAGAGAAGAGCCGCTTCAGAGAGAGAAGAGCCGCTTCAGAGAGAGAAGAGCCGCTCCAGAGAGAGAGGAGCCGGTCCAGAGAGAGAAGAGCCGAGGCCGAGAGAGAAGAGCCGAGGCCGAGAGAGAAGAGCCGAGGCCGAGAGAGAAGAGCTGAGGCTGAGAGAGAAGAGCCGAGACTGAGAGAGAAGAGCCGAGGCCGAGAGAGAAGAGCCGAGGCCGAGAGAGAAGAGCCGCTTCAGAGAGAGAAGAGCCGCTTCAGAGAGAGAAGAGCCGCTCCAGAGAGAGAAGAGCCGAGGCCGAGAGAGAAGAGCCGAGGCCGAGAGAGAAGAGCTGAGGCTGAGAGAGAAGAGCCGAGACTGAGAGAGAAGAGCCGAGGCCGAGAGAGAAGAGCCGAGGCCGAGAGAGAAGAGCCGCTTCAGAGAGAGAAGAGCCGCTTCAGAGAGAGAAGAGCCGCTCCAGAGAGAGGAGCCGCTCCAGAGAGAGAAGAGACGCTTCAGAGAAAGAGGAGCCGCTCCAGAGAGAGAGAGGAGCCGCTCCAGAGAGAGGAGCCGCTCCAGAGAGAGAGAGGAGCCGCTCCAGAGAGAGAAGAGACGCTTCAGAGAAAGAGGAGCCGCTCCAGAGAGAGAGAGGAGCCGCTCCAGAGAGAGGAGCCGCTCCAGAGAGAGAGAGGAGCCGCTCCAGAGAGAGGAGCCGTTCCAGATAGAGAGAGGAGCCGCTCCAGAGAGAGAGAGGAGCCGCTCCATGACATCAGGGCTCTCACCATGGCTGAGATCGTGCAGTGAGGACTACACCACCACACACAGCACTACATGAAGTGATTGACAGCATTCTGATGCACATGACCCACAGGTTTGCAGATACGGAGAATCTTAGTTTTTCTGCCTTCTTAATCATGCCTTGTTTCTTTCTGTAAGCCAATAGCTTTCCCCAGCACTGAGTTGGCACAGGTCACTAGAACCTGTCTCTGTTTGGATGAGCAAAGACTCAGAACTGAGCTGCACACATTGTGCAACAAGCTGTTCCAAAGGGCACACACAACATGCAAAACACGCTCACAGCCATTCTGTTACTTGACTTTATATTGTTTTTGTAATTTCTTGTGAGTTATTTGGCATTCAGGACCATGGATAGCTACAGTCACTTTTGACTGCATGTTGTGCTGTTGTTTGTAGCACTCATATGTATGAAATTATCTTGTCTGTCAGACTTTATGACTGTTATTTATCTGACTCATCATTACTCAATCATTATTTAATTTAATGATAATAAAAAAAATATAGTTAACAACATTGCCTATGTTACACCAGTGATTCAGTTTATGGCGCCGCCTACCAGCTCCCTTTTGCAGTCCATTTGCTTCCTCAAAAAATATACCCGTGCCACACTACTGCTCCCACCACAGCACCGTCCACACCTTCAACAGAAGAGTCGCATACGGCTGGATCCCTCATTTTCATACAGGAGGTTACAGGAGGTTACCTGGACACACCCTTCAAAGTTCACTGTAGAAAAGTGCACAAGAGCATGCCCTCTGGTGTGTAAAGATTGGTGTGAATATTCAAATAACAACAAACACGGAGCCATAAGAGCCGTTTTAAGAAAATGTTGAGAAAGATCCGTCTGAAACAAATACAGAATTAGACCAGAGACCAGCAATATTGAGATGCAACATCCAACTTATAATGAACCTGAGTCAAACCAGGAGGACGTTGGCACTCAGAGGCTCCTGACTGCATTCTATTCTATTGTTAGTATATAATCAGAGTAATAAAATACATACTCAGACTTGCTCACAAAAAGTCTTACTGGAAATAAAAAGATGCAAAAGAAAAAAGTTTAAGTATCTGAGAAAACAAACACATGAACAAAGCCCAATATGCCCCCCTCTGATGAAGCCGCCTGATTGGCTGAGCATGTGCGCTGTTGCCAGGTCAGTGAAGAGAATTAATGAAGTGAGCTCTGGGCACAAAAGAGCAGCGTGTGCCCAGCTGCCAGTGCGAGACAGGCGGGTAAGACCAGTGCCAGTCAGGGCCCCGGGCAAGTGTGTCCGTGGGCTGTACCACCTGCCCCACACCCTCCTGCCCTCCACACCCTCCTGCCCCATGTGGTCAGGAGCTAATTAAAAGAGCACAAATTAAAATCACAGTCACAAACGTTCAACATTTTCCACAGCCACGAATGGAGTTTTACAAATTATGCTGCACGGCAATTTAAAGGGACATATTTAATTTCAACTTGTAGAAACTTTTTTAAGGTCCAAACTTGACTCGTGTGAGCTTTTAGCCATGTTATAATGCTGTTACCTCACCAAGTTGTTTTGTTAATTAACCCTTTATTATTAGTCTGTCTACATCTCCAAGCTCGAAATGCTCTGTTCCACCTGTCATGAGGCGACACTTTTCAAGTTTACCTTTAACTCAGTTGAGATCGGCAATTCCAGGCCTGAAATTATCCAAATGGTTTTTAGAAAAGTGTGTGGAGTGTAAAACACAGTGGTAACTGTATCACCACATGACATCACAAGGTGGGACAGAGTGTCTTCAGTTTGAGAAAAGAACTCAGTCTAACTCTGCAGGGTTTGTCTGTTAAACGTGTGTGAATGAAACAAAACACAACTCCGGGTATTTTTTTGAAGAGGAAACTAGTGCTGTTGTACTCGAGAAAGGTCACGGTCTGGAGACCGACGACCTCGAGACTGTGCTGCAGCTAGAAAGGCTCCCACCGCAAAACCAGCAAGAGAAAGTGACTTCACTGAGGAATCCTGCTCACTTTCTTCACCTGAAGCAGTTTTCCGTAAAGTGTCATTGGAAGTGGGCTTAAATAAGGAGTTCTCAAATTGTGGGTGAGCGTCCAAAAAAGGGGGGCAGAGTGTTTCCGTGCAGTACAGTTTATTGATCTTATTTTAAGCCTAAATGAACATTAATCAGATAAAAATGGAAATAGAGCTATAAAAACACTGATGGTTTCATGTCAAAAATAATTATAAAATACAAATAAATGTAGGAAATGACAAAGATGGTCTCCATCTGGTCCATTTGGTCTTGATGGGCCGTGGTCTTTGGTTTTGTCTCATCCTTGACCCTCAGAGGTCTCGGTATTGTCCTGGTCTCGGTCTTGAATAGTGTGATGACTACAACAGTAGAGGAAACAACATTAGAACAGATCGAGCAGTGTCATGGGACCTTAAACATGTTAGAAAAGTGTATCATCATCATCTTACTCACATTTATAAACGGAGTGGTTCTTGCATGTTTGACTAATCCTCTTGCATTTTTGAGTGCTCACAAAATTCCTCTTTTCACCTTCCCCCCATCTCTGTCCACTTGTCTGTATTCACTAATTATTCAACTGGGTCAAATATGTCGAGTTCAAATATGTCAGAATCATTTGAGTGCCACATTTCTCTTTTTTTACTCTTCTCCAACCAAGCGATCGCATCCCTCCCTCCGCTGTCCCTGATGTGTCCTCTGTCCTCTGTTCGGACACGTGTTTTCCTCTGGGCCATATGCCACTACTCCTCTTTACATCACTCCTTTCCCTCTCGCTCCATCTCTTTACCTTCATCTCTCCCTTTCCCCTCTATCTTTCCCTCTCTCCCTCCCTTTGTCTCTTCTTTCCTTTTTTTCTCTCCCTTTGTCACTCCCTCTCTTCCTCCCTGTCTCTCGCTCCTCCTCCCACTCTCTGCTCCTCCCTTACTCTCTCTCTCTCTCTATCTATCTATCTATGTATCTATCTGCCTCCCACTTCTTCCCTTCCTCTTTCACTCTCTGGCTCTCCCTTCCTTTCTCTCTCTCTCTCTTCCCCTCACTCCCTGCCGCTCTCTATCTCCATCCCCCACTCCCTTCCTCCATCCATCCCTCTTTTCCTTAATCTTTCCCTCCCTCTGTCTCTCTCTATCTCCCTCACGTTGTGCCTTGATTCCTCTCTTCTTCCCTCTGTCACTCTCTCTCTATACCTCCCCCCCCACTCTCTCTTCCTCCCTCTGTCCTTCTGCGTTTCTTCTACATCACTCCATCCCTCTCTCTGTTCCTCCCTTGGATCTATTGCCTCCCACTCCTTCCCTTATTTAGTCTCCCTTTCCCACTCCCTTCCTATCTGACTTCTCCCTCCATCCCTCCATCCCTCCCTCTTGCGTTCACGTTTATGTGTTTTGGACTCCATTGGCATTCAGTGCGCTGTAATTCTATTAGGCGGTGAGAAAGGTCAGGGTGGTAGGGGATTGGCCGGTGGCGGGCGGGCTGCTAGCTAACGCCGCGCTCACACTGTTTAGCTAATTAAAACGTGGCGCGCTGGAACTCACTCGGCGACCTTTAGCAGTGAAACAATTAAAAAAGCCAAACCCCAGCAGCACCAATGGAAAGACGCGCTGGATTTTAATCAATGTTCCAAAATGAAGTTAGAATATCAATACTGGCCTCAGGTGGACGAAGGGGCAGGAGGGGCAGAAGGGGGCGCTAAAGTGAGCCGTCCTCCAACATGAGGCTGATCACAGATGTCGCAGGATCCTGTTTATTTATTCATTTGTTTACAGGCAATTAACTCCATTATTACATCTTTATTAGGCAGCAGTCTTAGGCCAGTGTTAGTGGAATAAATGACATTTATTCAAATACTTTAACTTCAGTAATACTTTAATACAATTGTACTACACATACAATAGGTAGTTTTACTCTGTGTAATCGTACTCTGAAAAAGGTTTATGTTGACAATATTAAAATGAATTGTATGCAAGATTTTGATAAACTTATTTGTGTTCTCACTGCCTCTACAGTAGAGTCACAAAAGAACCTGTGTCTCCAGAGCCTCATCCTGCAGACAGAGACATCCAGGTTTATCTCAGTATACGGACAGACCAGGCCTCATGGTAAATGGTCACATTTTTATACAGCGCTTTTCCACCTTCAAGGCTCAAAGCGAAGAACCACTCACCCATTCACACACCAGTGTACGCAGACACTGGGGGTGAGGTGGGTTAAGTGTCTTGTCCAAGGACACAACGACAGCATTCATTTGTGGGATTCTAGAATGGCACTGCCAACCTGTGGCTCAGTGGATCTGACCACTGAACAAATAATGTTTTTATTTTATTATTATTATTATTATTATTATTATTATTATTATTATTATTATTATTATTATTATTATTATCTTATTTTATTTTATTTTTTTTTTGTCAAGAGCGGGATCGAACTGCCAACCTTTGGATCTGTGGACAAATGCTCTACCAACTGAGCTACTGCCAAAAGCTCAGAACCTCCAGAATTTCCTCCCTGAGCTGCAGAGGCTGCACTAGCACTGACCCATAATTGGTGCATGTGCTGAGGAGGTTTAGGGAGAGACTGTTCAGATCAGATCAGGACTGTTTCATTCTGCTTTCTAACTGGATAATCATCTTGAGAATTGTAATCAAGTAAATCAGCATTACAGTAGTTATCTATATTTGATTTGAACAAATTTAGCATATATATAAAACGTGTTCCTCACCTTCCACGGTGGTTGGTCTCTCACCCTCATCAGCTCGGGTCCTCTACCAGAGGCCTGGGAGCTTGAGAGTTCTGCGCAGTATCTTTGCTGTTCCCAGTACTGCACTTTTCTGGACTGAGATGTCTGTTGTCCTTCCTGGGATCTGCTGCAACCACTCATCCAGTTTGGGGGTCACGGCCCCGAGTGCTCCGATCACCACAGGCACCACCGATGCTTTCACCTTCCAGACCCTCTCCAGCTCTTCTTTGAGCCCCTGGTATTTCTCTAGTTTCTCGTGTTCCTTTTTCCTGACATTACCATCGCTCGGTATTGCAATGTCCACCACCACGGCTTTGTTCTCTCGCTTATCCAGAACCACGATGTCTGGTTGGTTCATCACCATTCTGTCAGTCTGTATTTGGAAGTCCCACAGGATCTTGGCTCATTCTCCACAACCTTTGGAGGCGTTGCCGACCTTGATCCTGGGGTTTCCAGCCCGTACTCTGCACAGATGTTTCTGTACACTATGCCCGCTACTTGGTTATGTCGCTCCATGTCGCTTTCCCTGCAGCATCTTACACCCTGCAGTTATGTGCTGGACTGTCTCAGGCACTTCTTTGCACAACCTACACCTGGGGTCTTGTCTGGTGTGGTAGATCTGGGCCTCTATTGCTCTGGTGCTCAAGGCTCCTGTGCAGCCAGGATGAGCCTCTGTGTGTCCTTCAGACCAGCCCTCTCCAGCCATTGGTAGGATTTTTTCAGCCACTTCAGTCATGTTCCATAGCCAGTGTGGTCGATTATTTGGCTGAGGGGGTTCAGTCCTATGCAGAACAGCAGTGGGGACAGTGCATCTCCTTGGAATATGCCACATTTAATGGTCACTTGTGCAAGTGGCTTGCCATCGGTTTCAAGGGTGGTTTTTCCACAACGGCATCAGTGATCCATGTGTGTGGCATTGAGTCAGAGGCTTTCTTGTAATCAATCCAGGCAGTGCACAGGTTGGACTGATGGGTTCTGCAGTCACGAGCGACTGTTCGGTCAACCAGGAGTTGGTGTTTGGCTCCCCTGGTGTTTTTGCCGATGCCCTTCTGTGCTGCGCTCATGTATTGATCCATGTGCCCGCTTATCTTAGCTGCGATTATGCCTGACATGAGCTTCCATGTTGTGGAGAGACAGGTTATTGGCCGATAGTTGGATGGGACTGTACCCTTTGAGTATCCTTCAGGATCAGGATCGTACGCCCTTGGGTTAGCCATTCAGGGTGAGTCCCATCCCTTAGCAGCTGGTTCATTTGTGCTGCTAGGCGCTCGTGGAGAGCAGTGAGCTTCTTTAGCCAGTATGTGTGGATTATGTCAGGGCCTGGTGCTGTCCAACTTTTCATGCCTGAGACTCTTTCCTGGGTTAGGTATGTCTGCCACTGAGATGGTAACTGGATTCTGTTCAGGGAGGTTGCTGTGGTCTGCTCTCAGAGCCACCAGCCACTGTGCATCGGTGTTATGTGATGCCTCCCTTTCCCATACGTCTTTCCAGTACCTTTCAGTCTAATATAATTGTATTGATTCATTCATTATTCCTCTGTAGTAGCTTCCCTGGGGCAAACTGGAGTTGTGACTGACATTCTGTACCAGTGGCCTGTTAGACCAGGCACCACACTCATATTTTAACCTGGGGGAAAGTCCTGCACACTTTGCTAATTATGATTCTGGATGTAGATTGCCTGAAGTAATGTTGAATTAAAAAAAATCATTTTCAAGTCAGGCAAGTTTAGTACAAACATAAATGACAAATAATGATCTGAATTATTCATGTGCCTTTGGGGAGCAAATAATTTTTCCAATTGTATTAAATCACTCGACCTCAATATGCAAAGCTGCTGTTTCCAATGCAATCATGAGAAAGCATAAACTCATCTATCAGGCCTGTCTGTGTGAGAAAACACACAATTACACCAAGAATATAGCTCTTAAACGCCTCACCAAAAGGCCACCGTGGAGCACTTCACACAATGTAAATGAGTGTGAATGTACCCAGCGGGGCTATAGGCCTGTGTCAGGTCCTTCTCCAAATCGCCTGCGTTTTAAATATGAAGTGGTTAAATTTTTAAAGTCCTATTAAGTGGCGTACATGGCCTGGGTTGCGGGCGCCTCTTAATAATGGATGAGAATGGAGCGATCTGCATGTTTAATAGGAGCAGGCTGTAGCGGGGTTAGCTCAGTATGGAGAGGCTGCGGTGTGGGGTCATGGGCTGTGTTCACGTCAGAAAAAACAAAAGGTCCAATTTAGACCCAGAATTTAAAACGTTGTAAACCCAGAAACTATGACTGAGGTGTCCTGTTATAACACATGTGGAGAAGCCTGTAGCCGTACCTGCTGCATGTAGCACACAGTCTGATTTACATTAGGAACACTAGGAGAGGCATTCAACTGCACTACGTAAGAAACAATAAGGGAAAAATGAGACTTGTTTTTGGAGGTTTACTCATTTTAGACAAGCAGTGAAGCCTTGTCACTGATCACCCACAGAGCACATGTTGCTTTGTGAACGTGAAAATGAAACTTACCAGTGCATCAGTACAGTACAGCTCGTGCTGCAGAGAGCTAATCACGTGGGAGTAACACAGTTTGCAGCATGTCTGGAAATGTAATTCTTTCCATAAATGTGATGTTGCTTATCTATTTCAGCCAAAAGTGTGGTTATCTGTATGATGACAATGACAATTAAAGCTGCAAAGTTTCAGTACTAATGATTAGTTATTACACTTTGGTTGAATTTGGCTGATTAGCGCACATGGGCTAAGCACCAGAAGTGAGGAGCAGACAGCAGAAAGCTGAAGAAAATAATTAGATTGATTAAATAACAGGCTATGGCTGCTATAGAACACATAGTAACAGCCCGAGAGCTGAAGACAAGAGGCCTGAGGAGTTCTGACACAGGGAAGTCTCTTTACATGAGAACAGACTCAGCACAGAAACATGAACCCTCAGGACACTGTGGAAGTGTCGTCCATTCAGTCTAGTACAGTCCAGTCTGACTATTCTTCTGTTGTAAGGAGTATTATACCTCTGGTGACATGAGTCAAAATAACAAGGACTGAGCTTGCAGTGAGTGTCCTCAGTACGGCACAGCAGTGTCATTTCTCTAACATAGATAGAATATTAAAATCTTGAAGCATTCTGGGCTGTGATGTAAGGGGATGGGAAAAACTGCTGAGCAAATATCATAGACCTTATCCTTATCTTTATAGATCCTTATAGTGTATATTTGTCTATTTTTAACTTAACTGTACTTCTATTGCTGCTACTGTTTCTTGCTGTTCTCTTTACTGTGCGTTGCAACACTGAAATTTCCCCATCTTATCTTATCTTGCTAACTGCTTCGCTCCAAATAGGACATGAGGATGTGTGGATGGATTGGTGCTAACACTGCTAAGCTCCCGCCCTTTGCCAAAGGTGCAGGTAGAGGCATGTAGCTTCTACAACCTCACTCCGGATTGGCTATTTGGCCATGAAATGTGCACCAGATATGGATCTTGGTTCCTAATTAGCTGCTCGAGCCTTGATTGGGATCAGTTGGCTGGAGCCCAACAGTGTGGCATCATCGGTAACGCTAAGTGAAAATATTTCAGTTACTGAGTTATTAGAATTACAAGGCATATGAGCAGGTTTGTCATGTGAGCAGCAGAGTAATGAGTTTAAATAAATGTGTTGAATAATACATTGAAAATAGTTAAATAAAGCAGCAAAAAACAACCAAATAAATAAACAAATATAGGCAGTAAAGAAGCAAGAGAATAATGATTCAGACCCTTTGACCTCAGCTTTGGCCACAGTCTGATTCAATGTTCTGTTCTAAAGGTTTTGACCTTTGAATTGTTCAGTTGGAAAGGTTTGATCTTTGATTAGTTCAAGTTTGTTTCAAAGTTCACTTCAGTTCAGAAAAACAAAAAACAAAATCAGAAATCCAGAAATCCAGTTTGGGCAAAATTTAAGGTGCCCCCATTTCAGGGGGGAAAAGCAGAAAGATCCCCCCAGATCCTCAGGCTTCAGCTGGCACGTCCTGAGGAGGATTCAGGGAAGAACAAACCCCGGACCTGTGGGACAGAGGCCACAGAAATAAACCTATGAAAAGAGACATTTTGAAAGTTTTAAATTCATTAAAAGACATCATAAATCAGAATCACAGATGCACAATAATAACATCAATTATAATATCACAATGTACTGCCTGCAGCGGCTAATGTACTGGAATAGGCATGTGAGGAATAGCACTTGTTAGCGTATCAGTGCAGTAGTCATAAGTGTCACACTCCTGAGCATAAGACTGAACAGAGATGACATTTCAATGAAAGACGTGATTGGCAAACAGCCGTCACAGTCAATACTTTCTACCAGAAATATACTTTTGAGTTTTTGAACTTAAAAAACACACAAACAGTGAGTAATGTGAAAGATTTTTTTAATAATACCTTTTTTCGATGCTACTTTTAGCTCAGTGTTTCAAATACTTATGGATCAGTGCAGGAAATATATGAGATTTCAGTTGAGAATTGATGAAGTTGTGAGTGCTTTTGTTTGTCTCACAGTCACAGCGGAAACAGGGAGCTGGGAGCCACACTTTGGTTTGAGGCTCCTCTTACAGCGCCTCCCTGTGGTGAGGCATGGAATTAACACAGTGGAGGTGGCGCCATTTTGACACCGGTTTTAACACATGGATTACACAAATACAGGTAACGTAACGTATTAATTTTACGCTTTGGCTTCATAATCCTTTCCTGTGTGTTTTTGTTGTTTCATATTCTTGCAGCGCCGTCACCTTTACGCTCCATTAGTTTTTACAGTTATTCAAACTAAAACAAGCCCTCAGTAAAACATTACTACTTGTGCTTGTTCAAATAAAATCACTGGTGCGTTCTAAATTGATTCACACAGAACAATGCTTATTACACGCCATTATAATAACCGCTATGGATTGATTTGGCCATAACTCACTGCAGCGGGAGCGGCTGGAGCTACACGTATCTCCCATAATACTTCAATGGATTTTCCTTTTCCCGGCGTTGAACAGCGTCTCGTGTCTGTGCTTTGACGCTCCCCTCACATGTTGCTGACGCCGGCCTGTATCGCGGCGCTGTGTGGACGTCGCCGATTACACTAATTATGTTGATGAATGGCAGCGCCGGGCTCCTCCATCAGCGCTTCGCAATCTGTCCCCCTCCGCCGAGCGCCGCACCCACACGCCACTCACTCCCAGCTCAATTAGAAATCATAAATCACCGCTTTAAAAAGAGACGCGCAGTGAAAATCCCCTTTTATGGGACTTCAGACGTTTTGTTGAGTTTTGTCTCGTCGAAATATCCAAAAGGAGTGGAGATAATATTTGGTTTTGATTGAACTATTGCAATTTATTTTAAGCAAATTGAAACCAAAATGTGCTTGTTTTATGAGGTCAAAATGGACTCTTGTGAGCTTTAAGCCGCGTTAAAATACTTTTACCTCCTCAAAAACAGACCTGGAGTTGTGTTTTGTCCATTACACCCTACATCTCCAAAGCTCAAAATGTTCTGTCCACCTTGTGATGTCACGAATCGGTAGTTTTCAAGTTTCAAGTCATCAGCCACATTTGACCTTTTGTTCCGTCGAGATCGGCAATTCCAGGGCTGAAAATATCCAAATGACTCTAGTGAAGGGATGTGGAGTTTAAAAACACAGTGGAGCACTTCCTGTATGACATCACAAGGTGGAACAGAGTGTTTTCTGTTTGAGAAAAGAACATATATGCAGGGTTTGTGTATTAAACACGTGTAAATGAAACACAATTCCAAAGTTTTAAATATGCTGTCAAACGATTCATTTTTAAAATCTCGATTCAGGTCAGAAATTCCACAGTTAATCGCGATTAATCACATATTGAATTGCATGTTTAAAATTGTGTTATTTTGCATTTCAAGACAGTTTTAAAGCCATAATGTAAAGCAATTCTTACCCATTTAACAATCGCTGTAGATATTTTCTTTGCTGTGTGATTATCCACAGGTTTGTGGTCGTGTGTCTGATCTGAGGCTCTGGGCTCGGAAGCTCCGGTCGCTGCACCCGGGGGTTTAGCTTAGACTAGACGAACTTCGCTGGTGCTGAAACTCTGCTCGACACAGGCGGCATTTAACTCTTCACTTGTAAATTGTAGCGTCTGGAAGTTTTTTAAAGTCAAATAAACAGTTCAAAAGTCCAGAAGCTCCTCTGTTTCTCCATCACGACGGTAAGTTTACTCAAACACGGCGCTCTGAAGCTCGAAAGCGAAACAGCCGGAGGAGCCGCCTACGGATGTGTAGAAGAGCCCAAAAGTCAGGAAACTCTAACTGCAAGAAAAAGGCATTAACGCTGACAGGCCTAGTTTTAAATGAGGCCAACACACTATAACATTAGAAAATAGTGTAATACTACGGGCCCTTTAGTGGGACTGTGTCTGATTTTTTTATTTCATGTAATTAAAGAGGGACTAAACACTTACACTCACAACCACATTTAAAAAAAGATGAGGACCTTTACATTTCCACTGTGAGATCATCTTATTTCTCAGAAGAATCCTTCATAAAGCGGTGCATTATCCCAGTTTATGTTTCGGGCTCAGCAGCAGCTGTGGGGTTTGGGTTCGGGATGTAGATGTTTGTCTTCACACAGCTGATGGAGTGACTGGATTGGGGAGGTCACAGGTCACTGTGGCTGTGATCTGAAGTCATTTGTGTGAGAATGCAGTGAGTTAATCCAAACACTGTTGTGTCCACCTCAGGTCAGATGTTCTGTGGGCCGCTGATGGAGATGTGCTCACTGTGGTCCAGGTGAAAGCAACAGGTAAATACATTTTATTAGCACCTTGAACAAAGAATAAATGAAATTTCCAGAGAGATCTTAATAATAATATAAATAATAATATAATAATAAAACAAACTGTCAAAAAGGACAATAAAATACAAGGGCATTTATAAAATAGAAATAAATCACTAAGGTCTTAAATAAATTGTATGTGCTGCAGAGGCTGCACTAGCACTGACTCATGACTGGAGGCGCTGGGGTTTAGGGAGTGACTGTTCAGATCCGAGACATTTTAGGTTTAAACACACTGGATTTAAACACTGAGACTGGCGACAGAAATGAGAGAATCCTGTGAGCCTCATTCTGCTTTCTGATTGGATCGTTTTGAGAACCAAACCACCGCATTATGACATAAATAAAGGAGATCTCATGTAATATAAGAATAAATCTGCGTTCCACTGTCCAATAATACCCAATAACAACTGATATCAGTGCAGAGAAAATCACTTTGCATTACATTCCGGCCCAACTACGACCAATAAATAACCTTATTATGGCATCAGTTTATATTTCCAACCAGAATATTTGGAGGATGATTCCTTTTGTCCTGGATAGGCGCCATAATGGACACCAGTATTGTATCGGTTCCCTACTTATGAGTAAAAGCTGTATTTGATTTGAACATGTGATATGTACCGTGTAAACATGTAAGAAATGCAGCATTAGCATTTAGTCGCTTGTGGATCTATTTGAACTTTGTAAGTTCTTAAATAGATCACTTAAATTTCAGCTCAGTAAGCATTCCTCCTTTTTGTTTGTTTTTAATCAGCCATATTTCAACATCATAAGCACAAGAGTCAATACAGCCTAATCCTTTTGCTCTGATACAGAACAGAAACCATATCACCAGCGCAGCTTTCACACCGTTAACCTCAGATTAACTCAAAAATATATATAATAATAGATTTTACACCTGTGCCTAAAGCTCTAAACACTCATTTACACAGATCTCAGCTCAGTCACACCTCTGCTAAGGCCAAGAAACAACAGCCCTACGATAGGTGCTACTAAGACCTCGCACTCTTCACACTAGGGAACAAAAGCCATTGTGAGCTTTAAATAGCCCTGTGCACACAGTGTGTGTATAAAGAGTGTGTGCAGTCGTATGAGGTGTTTCAGGACACAGAGCTGTGGATGAGGCGGCTGCTGTAAACTGCTTTGGGAGACAGTGGTGAACATTTACATCAGATCATCCTGAATATGTAAAACCGCTCTGGACACTGGAGTCTGGTGTTTCACACAGACGAGTGCGGCTGGTTTCTATCACTTTACAATTCAGACCTTTTAGAATTTGATAGGATTATACCAGTTGTAATTAAAAATGATCAGACCAATTAATCAGCTTCAGTTTGTGAAGAAGCTGAAAAATATGTTTAAAATGACATTAAGTACATCAGAGTTCAAAAACAACGACGACGTCAGATTAGATCAAAAGTCACAAATTACACCCACGAAACACAAGATTTTAAACATGACTTTAACAAAATAAAGGAGTTTTGTTAAATTATATTTTATTATTAAAATATGATTTAATATTATAATAATATTCCATTAGAGGAGTTTGGACACTACTCCACGCTTGCTGCCAGTTACACTGTCACTGTACATTTTGGGTGTAGTAGTGAAGCACTGATCTGCAATAGAAAAAGAGACTTTAAATTCACCACAATAACCCACATCACATCTATGTTGCCGTCATGTTGCTAAAATGAGCTGTGCTGCTTTAGTCTCACAGACATAGTTCAGTCTTCACTGTGGCCAGAAGAGGGCATCAAAACAACAACGACAACCTTTTGTGATCGGCTGCAAAAAACATTTCATTTCATTTCATTTCATTTCCATATGATGTTATTTTCTGATCACTGTTCTAATGTCGTTTCCTCATCACAAAAGTACCAGAGTTGTGTTTTGTTTCATTCACACATGTTGAACACACAAACCCTGCAGATTTAGGCTGAGCTCTGCTCTCAAACAGAAAACACGCTGTTCCACCTTGTGATGTCACGTGGTGATACAGGAAGTGCTCCACTGTGTTTGTAAACTCCATCCACATTCACTAGAATCATGTGGATCATTTCAGCCACTGGAATTGCCCGTCTCTACTGAACTAAAGGTAACTGTGAAGTTGAAAACTCCCACTTCGTGACATCACAAGGTGGAACAAAGCATTTTCACCTTAGATGTAGACAGCCTAATAATGCCAGATTACTCAAACATGTGTAAGGAAAACAAAACACAACTCCAGGTGTGTTTTTGAGGAGGGAACAGCATCATATGGCTTAAATCTTACAGGGAGCACTTTTTTTTTCATAACATAGAACCTCTAAATAAAATGGAAACACCAACACACTGAAATGTTTTTGTTGGCTTCTCGGGCTCTTCTTCCACATTGTCCGTGGAACGTGCTCTCCGGCTCTGGCAGGATTACGCCCCGGTCCCCGTCCGCCTTCTGCGTAATTGGCTTAGATAAATATCTGAAGACTTAAGCTGGATTTAAGCCTTGCAATTAGTGGAGTGGTGTTATTGAATTCACAAATGCCACAATCTCTGCTCCCGACCACCTCCACGTCACTCCACACGCGCCGGACCCTCCATTGTTGTTTATTTATAGCACACGGGCGGCTAAAGGATGAGGGCGCTGAGAAAAGTGCTTAAAATTCAATATGCCATGCAATTATCATGTGTAATAGCCTGTAAAATCCTTAATATCTCTGCAGCCGGTTGGGAGAGCACAGAAATGGCGGCGTCCACTTAGCCCAGTTTGGTGGCTCCTCTTCTGGCCATGACGGACGGCCGCTGTCGGAGGAGCACACAGGAATAATACGGGTCATATTTCATTCAAAGGCCCAGTCGCCGCACTCATTCTTTCTCTTTAACTGACTGCGCGCGCTGTGGAGAGGAGACATTACCTCCAGAGGATCAGCGGGGGTAATAGACATCCTCCACCCAGCGCCGAGCTCATGAACGGGGGTGAGTGTGATGGTCGGGTCCTGATGTGTGTGGAGGACAGGCTGTAGTGTGGATGAGGATCGGACGTGGTTCATTTTGAGAAGCTCTTCTGCTCTTCTGGTTTCAAGTATTGATTCTTATGATGAAATCTGTCCTTTGCATTTGACCCATGCATTTGAAATGTGCTGGGCTGATCTGTCAGTGCCGTGTTTGAAGCAAGTAGGTGTTTAGCAAACGGCAGTGGAGGATGAAGTACGCAGTCAAATAAGTACTCGAGTAAAAGTAGCTGTTCAAAAACACGCTTTTAGGATAAAAAAGTAAAAGTATTTCCCATGGCTTTTGATAAAGTGTTAATTGTAGTTACACTGCTTAAAAATGATACAGATTTGGTCAAAAGTGTCAATACAAATCCATCTCAGTTGGAGTAGAAAGTGCAGATATCTGCTCTCAAAGTATAAGTACCCACTTTAAAATGGACTTAAGTACAAATACCTCAAATACCACCACTGGCAAACAGCAGCCATGAGATGAGGAACTGTTGGTCTCCCCCTGAGTGGGGCTGTGGATCACTGCTTTTGTATCAGTTCATTGCACCAGTACAATGTTTGTTAATGTTGACAATAAATGAAAAGAGCCAATAACAAAGTGAATATATCTAAACTTCAGGACCCACAGTCATTGACAGAGGGTTTCATTTACCGCTTGAGTTCAGAAGTGAATGTTCGTGTCACTTTGTTCTTTTCAGTTTGTTCAGTTAAAAAGTGAAAACATTTCTACATTCGGTCTGTGATTCTTATTCACAGTTCAGTAGGCGATATGTACGAGTATGTTATCACTCCAGAGCAGACACACACACACACCTACACACACACACACACACACACACGCCTACACACACACACACACACACCTACACACACACCTACACCTACACACACACACACACACCTACACACACACACACACACACACACACACACACACACACACACACACACACCTACACACACACACACACACACTTACACACACCTACATACACACACACACACACACACACCTGCACAAACACACACACACACACACCTACACACACACACACACCTACACACACACACACACACACCTACATACACACACACACACACCTACACAAACACACACACACACACACCTACACAAACACACACACACACACACCTACACACACACACCTACACACCCCGTATTTCCCCGTTATGTGACTGAAGACAGAAGAGACACTTCACTCACACTGATGCAGAGCACAAAGTGTCACTGACCATTGTTCTGGTTTGCAATAAAAAAATAAAGTAATAAAACATCTCCACAAAGCCTGTCCACGTTTGTATGTGGATAAGAGGATTAAAATGATGATTCAAGGGGACAAAAATGTGTGATTAATTTGCGATTAATCGCAAGTTAACTATAACATTCATGACATTAATGGCGATTAAATATTTTAATTGACTGACAGCACTAGTTTGTATCAATATATTGTCAACAGAGGTGGTTGAGTCGTCAAAAACGTACTCAAGTAATAATGAAATTACTTCAACATAATATTACTTAAGTAGAAGTACAAATGAGTGGCCCAACAAATTAAATTACCCAAGTAAGAGCAAAAAGAGTAAAAAGTACTACTTCAAAAAGAGTAACTGAAAGAGTAACTCTTTGTTGAGTCACTCTGTATCTTTATACTTTAAAGATAATGCAATTTGAAGGACAAAACTGAACTTCTGTTATTTTCAAAGAACAGACACAAAAATGAGACAAACTCAATCAGATCTGAAGGAGCTGCAAGAAACAAATGTTCAAATCATTTCATGTTGTCATATAAAGATTTTGTCACTTACGGTGGGAAGAGGAACCACAACTCAAGAAAGAGTAAATGTCTGTGCCTAGAAACGTGCAGTTTAAAAAGTTACTAAAGGAAATGTTCGTAAGAGACGACCCACCTGTGACTGTTAAACCACAGCTGTGGAAATACAGTCTTGTGCATCAGGTAGTCGGACGAGCTTTCACTAATCTGGGTTTTCAGACGACATGTAGAAGCCCATCTGATCCACCCCCTTGTTCTTGGACTGGAGCAGATGGTATTTCACATTCTGGTGTTGCAGTACTTCCACACACATGTGGAGAGTGGGTGTGCAGCAGCAGCAGCCTGAACTTTTCACCCGGTGCCACTGGAGCTGTCATCTCACTTTTTTCCACAATGTTGAATCAAAAACACCATCATACTGTTGTTCCTCCAGTCTCTTCTACCTCAGTATGTCGGCCGGAAGCTGTTCTAAACTCTACCTGATGTTTACTGTCTCACAAGCACAAATAAACAGAAGCGATTCAATTTAAACAGTTTGCAAGTTCTTCCTCACCTTCTGCATTCTGAGCATCCTAATTATTCACCGTGAGCTTAGAAGCACTTTTCACAACTGTCAAAGATCAGACGAGTTTTGCAGTGACGATAAAGGTCAAAATGAGAGTGTGCACCGTCTGCATCTAATCATAGCATTTTCATTATTTAAGGAAGTAACACTAGTGCGTCTGGTTTGGAAAATATTCTGGAACAGTGTATAAACATGTTAAATGCGTTTCCATTTTGTTTTTGGCACACTTGAGCCTCCCCTCCGTTTACTCTCCAGGCTGAGTCACTCCCCCTTCAGAGTGACATCAGCACAAACGTCACTCTAATGAAACCACTGCACGTCACATCAGGTTTGTGAAGTTGCAGTGTACAATTTTGTGCCATGTTTTTTGTATATTTATGGAGAATCGTCATGTGGGAGCTTGGGCGACTTAGGCCTGTGGGCGGAGCCTTGTACAAATTCTTACAGCAAACTTTAAAGAGGGTTTGAATTGTGGAAAGATCACGAGATTACTCAAACATGCGTGGATGACATCTGAACCTCTTCGGGCCTGGTTTTGTTGAGCGTACAATGTTATAACATGGTAGAACGCTCCAAAAAGTCGATTTTGCTCTTTAAGTATTCTTACAGTGCAGCTTATTTTACGTTTATCATTTTTTGCCAACATAACGCTCTTTTCCACCGGCACTGTTTAGCACGACACGGCACAGCACCACACGCTTTGTTTGCTTTTCGACTGGGGGTTGGACCTGGAGCTGTTACGATTTTCCGTACCTGCTTCGGAGCAGTTCTGACTGTGCTGAGCCGATACGACAATGTGACATGGACAGACAGATGTCATACACCCAACAAAGGTCGAGGATCTTTAACTAATCACCTGCCATGTGTAAAAAAACACACCGACAACATAACAACAGCAAACACGTCAAGAGAGAAGAAACAATGGAATAGATGGTGAAGCCTAAAGATGACACAGTGTCGACCCCACGACTCCACCCACTTCCAGGTGGTAAGAACTGCATGGGAAAGCTTCACAGTGCAGTGGCGTGCTGTGCTGTGATGTGCCATGCCAGTAGTGTAGTTGCAAAGCCCTATTACATCACACAGGGCAGCAATACTGGTGCTATCTAAAGTCTTTTCCTGCCTTTTCTCTGGCACAGTTACCAATCTAAGAACTGAAATGTCAAAAAAAAAAAAAGATTTAATAGAGATGATTGTGGCAGTTAGCTCATGTTTCCTTCAGAGTACATTTCTTCACATTAGCATGTTGAACCAATATGGCAGCAGGTGGAAAACCCACTGTACATAAGGTTCCTCAGCTAGCATGCTAATCAGCTGAGAGTGCTCGCTAATGGGGGTTACATGAAGATGCTCCACTGGGGGTGACTGGAGCAGATGGTGCTTCATGTGCACGTGGAGTTAAAACACATGGGACTGTGTGTGTGTGTGTGTGTGTGTGTGTGTGTGTGGCAGTGGTCAGCTTCTGCCCGGGTGCCACGGTAACATCACCTCCCACTAAACCCTCATTCATATTCATGTGGTGGTGTTATTGTTCTGCTTTGCTGTTCAGTGTGGGCACCACTGTGGTTCAGGTGCAGCTGACGTCACTGTGCATATATCTCCTGTATGAGCCGCATGAGCCGGCAACTTTCTTTGACTTTGCTGCCAAACTCTTTAAAGGTCTTACACAGAGAGGTTTAAGCAATGATCTTGGCCTTTTAGTTTAATAGTGGTAAGTTGGATGGTCCAATACGTCATTTTAAATAATAATATCAGTGTTTTAAAAATCCATTTCAAATTTAGAGGGATTAGATGCAAGATTTTAGTTTCAAATTTCATAACCATGACCCGTGTCCCCAAATATGAGTGGATATTTGGAAGCACAGGTTCAAATCAAATATAGTTTTTACTGATAACAATTGTGCTGATCTATTCTCAGTGACAAAAACACGGTGGAAAGTTGTTTGTTATAATTTGGGGATTTGACGATTATCCAAACAGAAATCAGGTTGACACAGGTTCAGTTGTGATTGTGATTCCGACTGTACGAGTGCAGACTACATACTGTCCCTTTAAGGCATAACACTATATTACCCATTGCTATTGTTAAGTAGGTAAGGTGATAAATGTGTCAGTTGGGCTCTGCCTGTTGCAGTTGTTTGATTAATCCATGGGCTATCAGGGCTGTCTCTGAGGATATATTTTTTTCTGAGGGATTGGGTCCACAAACCTGACACATGCTCGTGGATTTGAGCACAGAATGTCCTGCTCCAGTACAGATACATTTCATCAGCAGCTCTTGAGGTCAGACTCAGCCCACCGTGTACTGTCTGCATCTGGTTATACATTGTTTTCTTGTCTGAGAATCAGAATGTGCACAATTAGCATGCTAGTTGCTGATGGTCAACTCTGCTCTGGCCTATGAATGTTGTGAATAGCTCTTCTAAAGTCACAGTAGGAGGCTCAGGATGTATGAGGTAAGTGAGGAGTACTTTGGAGTACTGCAAACCGTTTGGAAATGAGCTTGTTCTATTTTTCACATTTGAAGACAAGAAAAGTTGGGTACAGCATCTCAGCATTAGCTTCATGTGAACAACCCTTTCACAAATGCATTTGCAGGGCATGGCCTTGCACTCTGATGTCGTCCTCATTGTGTATGCGAACAAGGCGACTTCCAGTCATCAAAATTCAGCCCTCTGCAGATAAGAGCCCGCCAGCCACACAAGACGCATTAGGCACAAAAATATATAGCTCTCCATTTTAAACTGCCCACGGATTTGACTTTCTTCTCTCTTTCGCTCCATCCCTCGTTCGCTTCCCTTTTTGCTCCATAGAAAAGTAATTAATGTGCCACAGAGACGCGGGCTGCTGGCGCTGCCCAGTACGCAGAGAAACAGGCCTGATTTTTAATAAAGCTACGAGTTATTAAGGAGCAGACATTTAAAATTCCATTATCAGAGGAGAGCGTGTTTTTCTGGAGGAGCGCTGGCGTCACCTCTCACACTGCAGTCCAGAGGGTAACCAGGGCGACCCACTGGACTGAGTGTATATACTGCACAATTAGCCCCAGTGCAGTGGATGCAGCAGGACTCATGTTTCAGTACTTATGGCATCTGAACTTGCTGAAGAGAACAATAAAAGTTTCAGTACACACTGACCCTTGTCAAGCCAAAGGTCACTGTATACATCACGATAATGTATATACATAATCATCATGACGTCATGATCAAATGGTCAAATCACAGGTCGTTTAACCCTTCTGGCTCATTACAAAGTTCAGATTCTGAACAGCTGTATGTGGGCCTGTCACCAGAATATTACTGTATCGTTCAATATATGAAATATGAAAGCTGGACCAATATGTTTTGGGGTCAGTATTTATCATGTGCACATTTGTTTGGCACGACTCGAATATTTCTGGTTATTTTTTGGCTGTATGATGAGATTAAAACCATAAAAGTTTGGATGAATAATTTCTGTGACTCATTACAGATGCAAACTAACATCTAGTGTTTCATTCTGCTGTTTATTTATTGTAGCTCATGATTTTTATTTTATTTTTTTTTACAATATTGTATTCTGTGTTTTTTCTGTCAATGGCATAAATAAGTATTATCGTTTATCATCTATATTTTTTTCAGCAAAGATGAGCTGCGACTGATATCTTGGAATCCTTGATGTGGAGTGAGCCCTTCTTTTGCTCTTAATACAGTATATGTGGTTGCACATGTCTGTCCTCACATGTGCTCACTGGTCTCGTCTCTCTTGGCCTGTTCTGTCTGAACAGTGTGTGTGAATAGTGTGTTTCTGTTTTCTTTTTCGGGACACCAGCCTTCAGGGGGTCTGCAGATGGAAATGTTCATAATATACAATGTTCCCCCTTTTCTTAAATAAATAAAATGCCTTCATCACCTCTAGACATTGTGAAGCATCTTTGTGTGACCATGAAAAGTGTTGATAAAACCCATGATAGAATCATGAAATTTAACACAGAAGTCGATCATGACAAGACAAGTAAAAAATATTATTATGGCCACGCCCCCTGACACACCAGGAGGCGGCCATCTTGGATTAAAGTTTGCAAAGCTGAAATTCACTCCTCCGGGCGTCACCCGAACGGCCTCAAATTTGGTCCACATTATCTCCAGGGGCAGAACGTCAAAAAATATCTTACGGGTTTACGGTTATTAGGGTGAGTGTGGAGCATGGTGTTTGCAGAGTGCAGCATTTGCGTGGCGTGGGCACATACGAGGGCCGATCATCACCGCTTGCGTCTATATTTATCATTATTATTATTATTATTATTATTATTATTATTATTATTATTATTATTATTAAAATCCACAGTAACAGTGGTTCACAATGGCTAGCGCTGCATGCCAGCACGAGCCCAGTTGAAAGGCTGGACACCCAAAAAAACAAAAAGTAAAGGTATTTATTTATTTAATTTTCTTGCATTTGATTTAAATACTGGTGTAAAATACATAAATAAATATACAGAAATAAATAACCAGACAAAGCCATATCATCTCCAGAGAGACAAAAAGGTGCCAGTTTTCAGAATAAAAAGGTTTGGTGCCACAGTCCTGATGGGGTGAATAATCCATTATCATGGGCAGGGTCCGGTCAGTTCACTAAAGCCTGGGCAATGCTCATGGTCAGCAGCAGGTCCATAACACTCCCCTGATTTGATTAACAGGGATGACCACATGATCTGAGTGGTGAAGACTTTCAGGTCCCTGCCTCGCAGAAAGCATCTCTAAAGTACCTCCGAGGCTCCTGAATACTAAAGAGCTCAAATGTGAAGTCTTGCCAAAGTTGCCATTAGTAGAGAATTTGATAAGACTAAATGCATAACACAATGCATTATTCATTATGAGTTTGGAGAGTGGAGATACCTTTAAACTTTGCATACAGAACACCATTTTTCTTTCTGCTGAGAGCACAAGAACTAGAGAGAAGCAGTTAGAATAAAGTTTACAATATGATCTGCTGACTATTGGTTGGACAGGCTTTGGACAGCAGGCAGCTCAGGGTGTTTCGAGCTGCTGAGGAAATAACACTGAATACGCATGATTCTTGAAACATGAATGAAACTAAACAGAACTATATTTTTTCAAGAGTGAAGATTCCAGTCTATCATACCCTTTCATTCCCGGCAATCTTCAATTAAAACAGTTTTATTCAAACTGTGAAGAGAGACGGCACTGAACATTACGCATAACACGGTGAATGGTTTGACCCGTGAGCTGAATGGGACTGTTAATAAAAGCTGCAGATGAAAATGAAAAGCTGCGCTGCTGTTAATTAACATTTTTACATGAGATCTGCGGCGGGGGTCAGTGCCCGACAGAGAGCGGCTCCTACAGCTCAGAGCACACGGCCATCGCTGAGTACGGAGCCATGTCTGAGCACAATGGAGCCGGAAGAGGCGGTGATGTGAGGTCTGATGGTGCAGTCAGTAATAAAATGTGGAGATTTGTGTGTATTTAAGTGTCACAATCGATGGCACAAAACATGATACTAAAATATAAAACACACCAAAAGCCCTTTTCAATAGGTGAGACCAAAACCACACCTCAGAAAGTTAAAACAACTGTTTTATGCCGTACTGTGAAAGATTATAGCCAAAGGAACATCATTTCCATGGAAACAAACTTTCTTTTTTTTTTTAATTTTTTTAATCAAGTTATATACTGTGACTTTGAACTTGCTTTGCGCAACTTTTCTGTTGGAGGGTCCATCACCCGCTTGGTTCCGTTAAGATGCTTTGACTGGGATGTTCCATAGTTTAACATTAAAACATCTGTCTTGCATTTATTCCTGACAGGTGTATCTAAAAAAGTACAATCATTTGTTCTGACTAGGGCTGCCGCTCCACAGATCTGATCTGTAATGTCGGCTATATTTGTCTCTCTTGTGATAGATTAGTGTCATTTCTAGTTTAATATAACATTTCCATGACAACAACCAGGTGTTCTGGACCCTCAAACAGAAAGTTTGAGCAATGCACCTTTAATTTTGGCTTTAAAACCCTTCAAAACCAGTTTGTCCTCGCCTGGATATTTTTTTCTTAATTTTACTATTAAAACTGGCCCTTTAACCCCCTAATTTTTTCAGTATAACATGTTATTTCACAGTCTGGTGCTGTAGTGTCCTGTGCCTGTGATAAAAGCTACAGGACCAGAAATGCAAATGAAAAAATAAAAAATAAAATTGACACTCTTTCATACAAAACACACAGCAAACATGTCTAAACAACTTTATGGACATAAAAAAGCTTCAGTTAGGGTTTTAGCTACAAAAGTGCAAAATATCAAGTCTGTGAGTAAAGTAAAAATCTCCTTATTGCCTCAAAAAAAAAAAAAAAAAAAAAAAGTGCAATGGCCCCATGACTTTCCTGGTGCTGTCATGGAAACAGCTCCTGTCAGGACCAGGGCCAGAGCCACAGCACTTCTGCATTTCCATGGTGGAAATTACATTTGGATTTGGACATTTGGACTGAAATAAACATTTCAAATAAAAATAGAAGATGAGTAATTTGCCATTTATTTGAGCTGAAGGCAGTCCACTATTTAGACTTTGGCAAAGTTTGGGCCACTGAAAATGGATTGAGCCCATGCGTTTGGTGGAAAACAAAGTTCCTATTGGACACTCGTTTTCCCTCCGTCATCACTGTGTGTGACGTGGGATAATGCTGGAAATATGCTTGGAAAGCTCAGAAAGTTTTTGTTGTTTGGAAAGTCATGCACACTTATATAAAACATATTCCCAGGTATCGTAAACAATACCATCGGTCTGGAAGAGTTAATAGAAGAGTGGAAACAAAGAGTTTCAGTTCCCAATAGATTAGATTGTGAGCAATATTGACGGATAAAAGTTGCTTTCTAAATATAATCAGTAGAAACTTGGAATCTTTACATTTTCTATTTAAATGTATATTTAAGAGCCCAGAAATGCTGGCTCTGATATCTCCTGTTTCAGTGTTTTATCAGTTCTGTGCATGTGTATCCAGGGGTGGGTGGCATGACCTCCTCGTCCATCGAGCAGCAGACCCGGTGTCGGCTCACCCTCAGGTCTGATCACGGTCCAGTTGGCTGCTACGCCCTCTGCCTCTGCAACCAGCCAACAACAACCAACACAGGGCACGCTCCTGAACACACCACGAGCCGGCGGACATGACACCAGCCTCTACATAACCTCACAATCACCCAACAAAAGTCCAACACGCAGAATGCCCACACTCTACACACTCCACACACCAGGAAGAGGCAGCTCGTGTGGATCAAAGGACGAAGTTAAAGCAGAACTACGTCAACTCAATTCCCTTTTGAGAATACACTGTCAGGGAGCTGGAGGAAGTGTCTGGGGTGGGGGAAATCCCTGCTTTAGACTGCTGATAAAAGGAAGAAGATAGATGGAACGGACTCATTTTTTGTCAAAGGCAGTAATATTATGTACAAAAACATAACATCGCCAAATATCGGAGGAGGCAGTTTTTTTTTTTCCAGGAGATCTCTCTTCAGGTCGACATCCATCATTTTTGTGAGGCTGGTTTTGAGCCCAGAGACAGCAGAGAGAGATGACAGACACCTCAAATATACGTATTTAGCTCTCAGGGACTTACAAAGGCATTGATTGATTGATTGACGGATGGATTGATTAATATAACAAGTTATTGGGACTAGTCACATTCTAGAATCTGAAAACCACATTTTGTTTCTCTCATATTCTTTAGCCCTTCATACCGTCCAACACACAGCCCTTCTAAAGGCCCACACTTCCCTCGCTCCTGAACACAGCTCGGGCCAGCTGCCATGAACCCCCACCCACCTCCCACCCACCTCCCACCCCGCCAGGCGCCACTGCAATGCCTTCACTTTGTAATGGACACTCCAGTCTGCAGCAGTGCCAAACAACAGTGTGTGTGACTAACTCCCTCTGCCCACACACACTCAGAGCATTTCACCTGTCGCTCCCGTCACCTTCACTGTGTCTGGGAGAATAACAGTAAGTGTGGACTGAGAGGTTTAATGTCAGGACTTTGATTCAGCATTACCGATATTAAATGAAAATTCCATCGGGTAGAGCGGCTGGATCGCAGTGAGTCACACGAGTACAGATGATGGAGGCAGGATTAGCGTGGTCCACCATATAAATCCAAAAGTACAAAAGATAAAACCCTCAAACCAAACACCTAGTAAAATACAAAGTGACTAAACCCAATTAAAACTAGTGCCATTCCCCCTCCCGAAGTCCTCTGTCTTGAGCTGGCCTGGAACTCCTAAGCGGTGTCTGGTTCCCCGGGGGAATCTTTTGGCCAGACACTCGGACACAAGACGTGGGTGAGTAAAAACACACAAGTTCACCACATCCACACGCAAACCACTCACACTTTAAAATATCTACACGACACACACACGAGACACGACTCATTTCAAATACAGCACATATATTGCACGTTTTCAATCGTAATTGTTTGTCTCTGTATTACCGGATGTGCTCTGCCCAACCGGAACCCGCACGACAAAGATAAAAAGTTTTTTAATAAATATTTTAAAACAATACAAACGTGTTCAAATTAGAGTATCACATACGAGCTCGGTGCAGTGTAAATATATGTAAAGTGCAAAGTGTGAATCCTTTCCTCAGCAATGACCGGCCTGTTCCTTCCATGTGTACAGTGTTTACACTGGTCTGAGACAGTCAGTCGAGACTCTGTTGGGTTTTGATGACTCCCTTTTCGAACCCGAAGCCCAAATCAGTAAAAAGTAAATATAAACACTTAGGATGACAGTGGCTCAGCGGTTAGAGCTATGATCCTCCAACTGTGAGGTCAGACAATCAATTCCAGGTTGGATTAAGCTCTGTTGTATCTTTGAGCAAACACTTCACCCACCTCGTCTAGTATGAATGTGGTGGTGGTCAGAGTGGGGCTGATGCTCTGTCCCAGGGCAGCTGGAGCTACAGTAGGACCTACCACAACCAAGTGTGGAGTGACTGAAGAATGACAGACTTTAGAGACTTCAGTGATCATGTGAAGCACTTGACAAGAAAGAGGGAAAAAGACCTTTATGTTTTTACATGGCAGGATGAATGAATGAATGCAAATTCAAGGGCCCACGTCCTCTTAATTAAACAGCTACTTCCATCCTTTTATATGAAGTATTTGTGTTTGAAGTACAGTCTGGCACACTCAAAGTCACTTTCATCTGAAGCCTGCTCTGAACTGGAGCAGCTCTTAAACACCTCGGCGTTAAAGCCCTCGTGACTGGACCATTGGTTATTTGCGTTGTCGTCCATGTGCTAATAAAGTTCCACCTTCACTTTGTACTTTAACCTCACTACTGAACATTTAGACATCTATTTCTACACAGGGGCTTTCCCAGGAGCCAGGCCTCCTCGCCCTTTGTGAATGTGTGGATGGAGAAAGGTGCAGCGCCGCACAGCAGTGTGGAGGAGCCTGGCATGTGGCACATTCATGGCACATTACCCGGCGTGCTTTGAGGGCCAGCTCCTTCCAGATGGGGCCAAAACAAGGACGCATGGCTCCAAGGCTGGGGTAAGAATAGGCCAAACCAGGCCGGATCACAGGACTGAGGCAGGGGCAGGGGCAGGATGAGTGACAGGTGCAGCTTCTGGAAGGGGCAGCTTCTATTTTGGTCACGTCTTCAGCATTAGTGGACTGGATCATAGGAGTTATTGGGATAATATAGTGATAAGGAGATAAAGAGGGGCATCTAATGGAGCACATAACTATTATTTCAAAGGTTTTAAAGGGTCACTGTGTAACCTTTCAGCTGCTTATCATGGACTTTGCCTGAAATAAACATGTTTCATTTCCAGAATTTGATCTCTTACCTTTAGCCTGACAATTCAGAGCTGTAAAATCCAAAATCAACCTCTACAGATTCTCCTTTGTTCCAGCAGCAGAACATTTGAACAAATGCAGGGATCAGTGGTGAAGGTTCAAGCAAACAGACACTTAAACATTTTTATGTAACCTAAATGATGAAAAATACACTGCTCAAAAACATTAAAGGAACACTTTGAAAACACATCAGAGCTCAATGTGAAAAAGTAGGACATCCATACAAACATGGACAGGGCAATGTCTTTGGAACAACACTTATTTGAATGGAAATAACATTTTCAGCCACAGAGGGCTTTATTATATAGGCTTAATTATAAGTGAAATAATGTGACAGGCCAGTCCATTTTACCTAAATGTAATTTTTACATCTCAGAATATCTGCTGTGGCCACACATGCATCAGGACACGCCCCCAGTGAGACCCCACAGATCCCAGATCTGTGTGAGGACATTGCTGAGCTCCTGTAGAGTCTCAGGAGCCTCCTGGAGCATCTGATGGACTGACATAAAGTATACCAGAGGTCCCATGGATCTGTCTCTGTTGCACCCTTTTGCTTGAAGAGGTTTGTAACTCAAATAAGCACTCACAGAGATCCACTATTTGCCTTTATCAATTTATTTTTAAAGAACAAAAATTATAATCTCTGTGGTTGACTTTCAATAGATTTTTAGTGGTCACAATATCGTATCTCTACTCCTCTCTAGAGGCTTCTGGCACTGCTTACCTGCCTCTACTGCCTCTACAGGGGCCTGGATAAACCTGACTGCAGGAGGAGGGAGAGGAGACAAGGATGACCTCTTATACATTAGGCCCAAATTTAATACTAAAGAAAAGTCCATCCATCTTCTCCCGCTTAATCCAACTGGGTCATGGCGGCAACTTGCTGCCCAATCCTCATAGCACCTGACCCCCCCATGAACCCCTCTGTGAGTGGAGCCCACAGGAGGGTGGACGTCATGGTCCTTGATGTTAGTTCAGGTGCTGCATGTTTTGGGTTGATGGGGGAAACCCGTCCAGACACAGGGAGAACATGCAAACTCCACACAAAAAGGGGATCGAATCTGCAACCTTCTTACTGTGAGGCATGAATGTTGCCACTCAGCCACTGTAAAAAAAAAAAAGTGCATTTTAGTAATACATAAATTCATCAAATTAATAATTTATTAACTAAATATTAAGTGGTTCCGACAGCCTCCCCAGAACATCACTGACCCACCACCAAACCGCTCATGCTCCCATCTGTGAAAAGCACGAGCACCAGTGGTAGACTTGTCAATTCTTGTGTCATCTGGCAAATGCCAGTGGAGCTCCACGGTGCTGGGCTCTAAGCACAGGGTCCACTACAGGACAAGGTGCCCTTAAGCCATCCTCATGAAGTTTGTTTGTGATTGTTTGTGCAGAGACATTCACACCTTTGTCCTCCTGGAGGTCATTCTGTAGGACACTGGAGGTGCTCAGCCTGTTCCCCCTGTACAAAGGAGCAGATATGGGTCCTGTGGGTGGGTTGAGGACCTTCTATGGCCCTGTCCAGCTCTCCTACAATAATTACCTGTCTCCTGAAATCTCCTCCATTTTCTGGAGATTGTGCTGGGAGACATATCTCCTTGCAACGACACGTTGGATGTGCCAACCTGGAGAAGTTGGACACTGTGCAGCTTCTGTAGGGTTAAGGAATGGCCTCAGCACCCGTGTAAAAGTAACCAAAAAAGACCAAGAGGGAGAAACTTGAAATGACCTCCACCTGTAAAACCCGTCTGTCAGTCTAACTGTTGCTGTTTAGTGCCCCTGATGTTTATTTCCTCTAAAAGAAGTGGCACATTTTGGTCCTAACACGTTGCCCTGTCCATGTTTGTAGAGATTTCCAACTATTTCATATTGAGATCTGATGTGTTTTCAAAGTGTTCCTTTAATTATTTGGAGCAGTGTAGATGTAATGTCATTAGCCTTTATTTCCTTTCTACATATTTTTATACTTTTTATTATAATTATTTTATAGTATTTTTATTATTTATTATTATTATTTATTTATTTATTTATTATTATTAATGATAATTTTTTACATTATATACTTTTTATTATAATTATTTTTATATTATTTATATTTTGTATACATATTTCCTTTCTACATTATACAGATCTGATTAATTTGGTGACACTGTCCTGCACTGTAAATACTGTATCTGAGACACACACCTTAGCCTAAAGGATTATTCCTGTTACCGGTGCAGTCACGGCTGCCATGGGCCATACTGATGAAGTGTGGCTGCTGAACACCTCTGACCATCACCTAACTATACACTAGTGCATGTGAAAGATGAGACGTGCAGTCCTCCGATGGTCCAGGAGTGTTTCAGTGTAGATGAGGTCTCTGTTCATCTGTGTTTCACCATGTTCCAGCTCCATCCACAAGTGTTCAAATCATTTTTGTTTTTCAGCACTATCGAATAACTCAACACTCTTTACGTCAAGGAACCACTCACTCATTCATACACCAGTGTACGCTGACACTGGGACTGAGGTGGGTGAAGTGTCTTGCCCAGAGACACAACAACAGCATTCATCTGTAGGAGCTGGAATCACACCGCAAACCTGTGGGCCCCCGGAATCACAGTATTGGTCCACAGGGATGTTGTGCGTTAGTTGTGTGTTTCTTTTTTCAGTCACACGACGTGAAACTTGGCTGCAGCAAATGTGCCGACGTTCTCACTCCCAAAAACCAATAATCAACAGATGGAGGGTGTTTTGCCCAAACACAGTCAACAAGCTGTTAGACAGGGGAACTTAATTTCAACTTCTGTACTAACAAAATGTGTGTTTAAACTGGTGATGGGCGACACAGTGATGTTTGTTTTAGTCTGATACACAGTGATACTATGGCATCTATTACAGTATTGAGTCAATATGGAGACCAGTGTGTTTTGTCTGAAAATGCGTTGAAACTCCCTTAGTCGTCTTTCCTCCCTCAAAGCTTTTAACTGATCTAAAAAAATAACCCCTACTTTTTCTGAAAAAGTCGACACAAAGAAAAGCATAAATATATTGGCAGATAAACTAAAATTTAAACAATATATTTCAAAAAGTGAAAGAAAACAGAACAAAACTACATTTAAAGTATCAATATTTTACATTAGAATCAATATTTTCAGTATTATCAGTATGAACATATCAGTGTTTGGTAGCAGTCAGGTTCCAGTATGTGATGGTGTCGCACTCCCAGGGGAGCAGGAGACAGTGTTTCTGTTCATCACATTGTACTTTGTCATGAAATCTCCAAAAGGTAAAGTCAGAGATGTTCAACCTGATCATTTCTATTAGTGACTAGAGCCAAGAACTCACTGTATTCCAGCCCAAATCTGCAGTACCAGTACTCGAGTATGAAGTATAACTGGCCTGTACACTGTGATGTGACGGCGTCTGAAACACTGCTGTATAAAACATGGCTCAGGTCTTTGTGTCTGAAGGTATAAAAATGTCCTCTTTAGCCTTGCACAGTGGGGGTTGCCATAGCGCTGCTCTCCCCCTGATGTGGGAGATGAGATGGGGGATTACGGGCCGGATCTGCGGGCTGGTGTCACCTGTCCCCAGCCTTACAGAGCCGGCGCTGGGCTAATCCTGGCAGAACACAGGCCTCTGTGAAAGCTCCTCAGGACTCACATTTACATATATATACTAATATACATGAGTCTGATGATTATAGGGGCCAAGTCTTCTGCAGAGACATGGCCCACAGTACTACAGTACTACAGTACTACAGTACTACAGTACTACAGTACCACAGTACTACAGTACTACAGTACTACAGTACTACAGTACTACAGTATACATTACTACAGTATACACTACTACAGTATATACTACTACAGTATACACTACTACTGTATATACTCTATGTCTACATGTGGCAAAAGCCACAATTTTAAACATTTAGCACATTTTTATTTTTTCTCTGAAAATTGTAAAATGTACTTGTAAACTCAGGATGTTTCGAATGCCGCTGGACCTCTGCAAACCATTTCAAATGAACTAGTAATGAACTAATTCTGTTTTTCATGTTTTTACCACAGTAAAAATCAGAGCTTTAAGGGCAGGTTTTTCTCGAGGTCACTAAACTCTCTGCAAACATCACAATCCCCTTTAAATGATATGAATCCATTATTACCGCCCACTACAAATGCTTCTAACATTTACATTTCTGATCCAGTTCTGACCAGTCTGACCCGCTCAGACTGGACACTACACTCCCCTGACCTAATGCTCCCTCACTCTCCTCCTCTTTGTTTGTCCCTGGATTTGAGCAGTATTCCACAGCCTGAGCCGCCCGCTGAAGCCCTCTACAGTCCTCATATCGTAACCCCCCCTCGTGGGTGCTCGGGCGGGCAGCTGCGACGGAGAGCAGGGCACAGCGGCGGAATGCGTGGAACACTTGTGGTCAGTCGTGTTAACACCTGTTTACAGCCGGGGGGGAGGGGGGTTTGGGACACACTTTGACGTGCGCTGGGATGTAGAGAGGGAGGGGAAGGGGAGAGGAAAAAGAGGTAAGAAGGGGAGAAAAGAGGAGAAAGAAGAGAGGACATGAAAGAGGGAGAGTAGAAGAATAGAGGTGGGGTTGGGAAAAAGCAGGAGAGAAGACAAGAAATTGGGTTGGAAATGTGGAGAGGTGAAAAGGAGAGAGAGGAAGAGAAGGGACAACAGAGGAGAGGGGAGGAAGAGAGAGGGAGGGGAAAGTGAGAAGGGGAGAGGAGAGGGAAAGACAAGAGTTGGGAGAGGAGAGGGGGCTCAGGAGATGGGGTAAAGGAAAGGGGTGGTGATAGAGAGATGGAGAGAGACGGGGAGAGGAGGAGAACTGAAGCTGAAAGCTGGCGGTGAACAGTGGACAGCACAGAGCAGCTGACCCACACCCCGATCCCCGATTCCTCACACACAAATGGCTCCGACACAAATGCCTCACTCAGTCCTGAAGACACATGAGGGAAACATTCATTTGAACAACTGTATTTAGAGCTACACGTTTGAAACGGAACAAAAAAACAAAACAAAAAACAAACTGTCAGTTGATACTTTGCAGCTGATGTCATCAACATTCCCTGTGGGTGCGATGCTCTGAACCTCTTATTCAAATTAGTTTGAATTAAAGTTTGAATTAATTTGAATTTTGTCTGACCATAAACAGCTGATTTAGCTGAAGTCCGACAGGTTTGTGCTGTTAACAACATGACGGTCACGAGCTTTTCAGCATCAACCAACAGTGTTTCTAATGTGTGCATTGTGTCACCATGGTAACTGCTGAACATTTCACCAAAGAGGTACATGGAGCACCTTTAATGTGCAAAGTATCAATACCTAGTCGCAATACAATAGGTTTTCAACCGGCCCGTCCAGCTAAAACTAATGCCTCATTTCCACTGGCCTGGTTCACGGAGACGCACCCGAGACACACACAGTGGCACAGGCCTCCACCACAGGCCACTGGACATCTGTCTGCTGGTGCTAAACTAAACATCAACACTGTTCAAATATAACTCAAAACTAATACTCAAATGAACCAGAGCCACAGATGATCCTCACCTGAAGTTTTGTTTTCTCCATATGCAAAGACATTGCTGTGGAGCACATGCTCTTGATAAATAACTTTACTCACTATCTGGATACCTGGAGGTGGAGGATTATGGAGAACTTTACGGGGTCACGTTAGCCTGCATCTTTACAGACACACACACCACACTCCATTTATACACCACTTATGGGAATTACGCCTTTACCAGGACAGAGGAAGAGGAGGTTGGTGGAGTTTGGTTCATGTTATCAGTTTGGCTTCAACTTTACATGAACACAGCACATTGACTGTATGTGGATTTATTATGATGCACTTTGACTTGAGGACACCCCACAATGGAGACTGGATGTGTTTTCAGGTGGATAGAAGTTTCACGCTCATGTGCAGGTGTGCATCTGCACCAATGGTAAATAACAGTGACATGTTTTGCACTGTTTGTTGCCACATGTGCGTCACTATCGGCTGCTGCTGGTCATCCAATGACTGTAGTCGGTCCCAGGTCCCAGCTATTCCAGACCACATTGGAAAGTAGTGCCTCCAGTGGTCCACGTTGGACCCCTAAAAGAGGGCCGTATGGATGTCTTTATGCACTGGAAACCCTCACTGTCTGTCCTGTCCCGTACCGGCCCTATGGAAACAAGGCTTAAGCTAATCATGTGTTTCAGAACGATGATCAATTAGGACTATTGCCAAGGATATTGACAGTTTCAATTATGTATATCTTTTAAACAGTGTAAAGTCTTCAAAATGTCATCTAGAAACAGGAACCTGAACCCACTGAATATTAAAGAGCATGAGATCATGTTTGGCTTCATTGACAGTTGGACTAACCAGAGAAATTCGTGGTGGCTCGTGGGGGGGAAAGGGAACACAGGGACGGAAAGAAATGCTGAATACCAGTGTTTATAATACCTCTCTCTGATCTGAATGGTCACTCCCTAAACTCCAGCACCTGCACCAGTCACGAGTCAGTGCTAGTGCAGCCTCTGCAGCTCAGGGAGGGAATTCTGGAGGTTCTGAGCTTCACATGAAGTCTGTTGTTTATATTCTGAGAATGAGACACACTTGGATGTGTCTATCTGCAGCTGAAGGCTCTGGCCACACAGGCCCCTCAAACAGGCCCCTCCCTCTGCTCCTCTGTCTCCTGTTAGTGTTTTCAGAGCCACCAGCTGCTGTGGCCCCAGCCCACTGTGCCAGAGGTCAGAGGTCACAGCGTGGTCCTGCTCTTGTTTGTGTAATAGTCTTCTATCTTCTTAACCTTGTTGGAGGTACTGAACCCCACTACTGAACCCCACTATGCACATTCACCGAAGGCTTCTTAATTGGAAAAATAAAATATGTTTTTTTCAAATTCAAAACATAGGTATATATATTTTATTGGTGCACATGTGAATCCATATTGCACATATTTGTCTGACCACTTTCTTTTTTTGCTCGACATAGTTAGTATGAAGGAAAATATTAAGAAAGAAATTACACAACACCATCACGACAGTCACAGGACCACTGCACGCACAAAATTTCCTGGAGCCAGTAACGGCCAAACGGGGCGAGTCATCACTAATCATATGAGTTGGATGTGAGTCTGACCCCTGAACCCCTAAGACTGACTCACCGAACCCCTGGGGCTCCATCGAACCCAGGTTAAGAAACACTGGTGTAGCTAAAATGACATGAAGAACGATTGTGCTACTGGTTTATGGGTTATGAAGTGCACATTTAGGCCATTTTTAAGAAGCTAACTGTTCATTCTATCTGAAAAGGTAAGAATTTTCAGAGTGTTACACATGCAGCACTCAACATGACATCATGAGCTGGACCTGTGCGGTCTCTGGACAACAGCTGACCACACTCACTGTTTACATGCACAAGAAAACCAGATATCTGGCCGAGTCCAATTTAACTGGTTTGTCAAAAAGCATGTAAACCCAGGAAATATGATGATGGTTTTGTAGTTTTAATCTCCCAGACCTCAATAACACATGTGGAGAAGTCTGTACGCACTCAATTACCTGCATTTAACCCACAGCCAGGTCAATATAAAAAATGTGTTTGTCAATTTTTTACACAATACAGACACATTCCAATACCACAATGATAATAAAACACTCTTTAGACAATAAAAGCCATTCTCCACATTAAACAATGGTGGTCCATTATATGTGTGTAATCCCCCAGGGGTCCAGGTGGGTTCCATAGTGCTCCATGGGCGTATACTAGTCTACTGCCACAATGAGACACATGAGAGCTTTAATTCTGAATAAAAATTGTTTAATTCTGAATAAACATTAATTCTACTTAAAAAAAAACAACATATAAACAGTTCATTCCTAATGACATTATTATTCAGAATTAAACTTAATGGTTAATTTCCATTTCAAAGCTGAATGAATTTCTTCCTGGATCCTGTAAACGTTTCTTCTTCTTCAAAATAATCGGTGGTTGGAGCTCATTGGCTCGTCCTTCTGACTCGATCCGGACGATCCGGCTCCTCCAGTCGTCTCTTGGGACTTTCCTCCACGTCTCTTTGGATTTGTGAGCGGGATGTGGGAGTGGGCTGAGGTGTGGCAGCCTCAGACTCAGTTTGTCTTCTTCCTCCTTCTCCCACACTCTTCCCTTCTCCTCCTCAGCTCACAGACGGAAAGTGTGAGGACAGAATTCTCCAGCTGCTGCTTCATTATCATCAGAACCACTGCGGAAAAAGTTTGGATCGTGTTTGTGTCGGCGGCGAAACGACAAACCGAGATGACAGAAAAGCCGGGAGCAGCTGAAGTGTGGGTTTTCTTCCCAAAGACAGAAATATGCTTGTGTCGCTGTCCAATCAGGACCCTTCCCCACCCCCAGATGTTGAGAGGCATTAAATAAAGACGATTTAAAGTGTTTTCCATCAATCCGGAAATATTATTTCCATATAAACTCGAAGGAGAATATTTGAATTTCCAACTATTTAATTCAGAATAATGAATTGCCTGTGCCGGCCTATGTGCTCTTATACTTGTTCTGATACAGCCAAGATCATTCTAAAGCAATTCAGGAAAGGTCCATTTCTGTCCTGTGAATACAACTTTTTTAGTATCATTACCTCCTCAAATCAGGATCTAATTCGATACTAATTTCAGTATTGATTATTGTTTCTTTTTCAATTCTTTTGGCAGCCCAGTGGTGACTGACCTTAGCACCGGGGCCCCTGGAAGCTTCTCATCTGGGTGTGAAATATGTGTGCACACAAGCGGCCCCCCCATCACCGCCTGAACCTCCAGAGCCGCTCATGTTTGGAAGTTTGATATTTACCCACCACCCACACCCCGGAGTAGCAACCGAACCCCCACCCCCTCTGGGTCAGTCCAAAATGTCACCCGGCTCCCCGCTTCAAACAGGACACGAAGGCCCCGCACCCTTCCGCCCCTCCACCCCTCCATCCCTCCATCCACCACCGTGCCACCACCCCCCACCCACCCCCTCATCTCCCCAAGAGAAAACACACAGGGAGAAGAAGAAGGAGATGGAAAGAAAGATGGCGACAGAAGCGAGAAGCGGAGACGAGGCCGATAGCTGGGAGGCAATTTGTGGAGCCAACCTTGACCTTTGAGCTCGCTGTGGTGGAGACGGTCGCAGGGGGAGGGGGTGGGAACGGGGAGGGTGGAGCAGCAACCTCTGGTAATGCTTATATAACCTACTGTATTGAGATTTGGGGCAATACATGCAAGACTAATATAAATCCAATCTTAACTTGCAAAAAAATGCAATAAGGGCAATTATCAACTTATAATGAACCAGCCAATGTGGTATTTATGCACCTTTGAAAATCATGTTCAAGCTAAACAACAATCTCTTGTCAAACTATTACAGAATTTGTTAAAAATCTGAATTAGCTGTTATGAGCTCAGAGGTACAGCCATGTTTATCAAAAATAAAATCAGAACTAATATGAAATTCTGTGTATCTGTTAAAGGGGCGGAGCTCTGGAACATCTGGACAAATGACCTAAAATTGCGTACCATTCTCTTCCATTTTAAAAAGAAGTTTAAATGTTTAACTCTGGGCAGATACACACATTATGGGACTTAAGTCCACTACACACTACAGGATTTTTTGGTCTTAAATGATTTTTAAATGTGCAACAAAAACGCACACACCACAGACAAAGGGAGAATCTTATGAGACTTAAAATCTCCGATCTCCCAGACTGCAGTGGGATCTGTGTGTGGACCACAGGATATAAAGCTGTGAGGCTGTGATGGTGTCAGCTGTTTCCTGTCTACAGTAAAACCACTCACTCTGAGACTCTGAAGTGTTCAAAGATCAGAGCTCTGCACTTCAGTTTAGACACAAGTCCAAACTGTGTGATTATTATTTGTGAAATGTGGAGCAATACTTCAGATACAGGATTTTTAAAGCAGAAAAGAGGAGATAAAGTCCACAGGAAGTAGAGTCACTGTCGCTGATCTGCAGCTTCACCTCGATCCGTGCGCTGTGTGGATGAAAACAGACACATGTGAGGAAACGCTCTTTTTACTTTCAAAGAACACCTCAAACTGGATTAATAGCACAGTTTTGTTGACTGGATGTCATTATTTGCGGAGGAGAATTTCTATGGATAATGTGGGTGAGATGCTGCACGTTCAATTTACCACTATTAGGTGAGTAATAAACTCTTGATTTTCGCTCTATCCCGAGTTTGTATGTTGCATCTCTGTGGCCGTCGTTCCTCTGCCCCTGACACTCTGTTACTGTAGAGTTGTTGATGTCTGATGGTTCTGATCTGACACTGACTCCACACATGAGGAGCAGCAGCTTCAAAATCACACAAAGACAAAAAGTCGGGTCACGCCTCCCCGAACTCAGGAAGAAGAAATCGCAGCCAAAATCTGCCAAATTCTCCTGTAGTGTGTGCAGGCCTTTAGTTTGTGCTGTAGTACTTTACAATGCTGCTCTGATTGGTTTCTTCTTGCTCTATTTCGAGATGATGCTATGACAAGGGAATAAACAGTGAAGAATAAGTTCAAGCTTCAGCCTCCACCTTTTGGGTCTGTGTACGTTAAATAAGGCTGTCTGGAATAATGTCAGAACATATCTATGACCAAATAAGTTAATCAGTCAATCAGTATGGGAAACCGTCAGTGCAGGAAGCCACCAGCTGTCTTATGGTAGATTCATGAAGGACTTGGCTGGTTGCAGGTCTGACCTTGAACCCAGAATCATGGCAAATGGTCACGGGCACATTTTCATGCAGCACTTTTCCACCTCCAATGACCTCAAAGCACTTTAAATCAAAGAATTACTCACCCATTCACACACATTCATACACCAGTGTATGCAGACACTGGGGGTGAGGTGGCTTAAGTGCCTTGCCCAAGAACACGACAACAGTATTCATCTGTGGGAGCTGGAATCTCTGGATCTGACCTCGCTTCCAATTATATTTATGTAGAGAGCAGGATTTGAACTGCTAACCTTCGGATCAGCGGATGGAAACTCCACCAACGGAGCTACTGTCGCCCCCTAACTACTTGAAGTGGCTTAGTATTAAAAAGGACCATCATTTTAACTCAGTTGATCAAATAACAGTTAGTTCAAACATCATTTAGTACTGATTTAAACCATTAATACTACCAAAATATGATAGAACATCAACCTCAGCTGAACATTCTAAGCCCCTCTCTCTGTACTGCAGCTGGTGCTAATTTCCCATCTATGTTATAATGTTGTTTCTTCATCACAAATGGACCTGGAGCTGAGTTGTTTTATTATAGACCTTTCATATTTAGAGTTCTTCTCTTCCACTTTGTGATGTCATGTGGTAATAAAGGAAGTGCTCCACTTGAAACTCCAGACACCATTACTAGAACGTCACTAGAATAATTTGGATCAGATCTGGAACTGCCGATCTCTACTAAACAAAAGGTAAAGATAAGGTCGGTGATGCAGATGGAGTAATAATAAAGAGTCCATTTAGCCTAATGTAGGGCCTTTAAAATGTCACTTTTAACCCACTCTACATGATCCTCACTGCAGGAGAGAAGGGGCAACAACATCCCTCCTGATTAGTTCTTTGGGTGCTGTGATACATGTACTCGGCATTCCAAATATGCATATGGCTCCACATGAGCCACTGTAGATGCCAGCCTGGATTGGCCTCAGTTGGCTGGAGCCGACAGTGTGGGGTAGACCTGGTTTAGCTCAGTTTACTTCACTATACAATAACATGGGGATTAATGTTATGTAAAAGAGACAACACAGTTTTTTTTTCTATCTCCCACCTGCTTGTTCCACAGTTTGCCATTAAAGGTCCTACATTAAGCAAAATTAAGCAGCCCTGTCAGTGCTGTTTCCTATTATTAGTCTGTCTCCATCTCCAAAGCTCAAAATGCTCTGTTCCACCTTGTGATGTCATGAAACAGCTTTTTTTTTTACCTTTAGTTCAGAAGAAACTGATAATCCAGGGTTGAAATTATACAAATGATTCTAGTGAAGGTGTGTGGACTTTAAAAACACAGTGGAGCACTTCCTGCATTACCACATGATATCACAAGGTGAAACAGAGTTTTCTGTTTGAGGGAAGAACTCAGCCTAAATCTGCAGGTTTGTGTGTTAAACGTGTGAATGAAACAAAACACAACTCCAGGTCTGTTTATGGCGAGGAAACGGCATCAGAACAGAGATGAGAAAACGGCCTAAGACAGACTCTTTAAACATCTATCCTCCTTGAGACCAGGAGAGGATGTGAAAAGGTCAGATCTGTGGAGATGCAAGCACTCTCAAGGTACATTATTAGCAACAGAAACACCTGTAATTGAATAAATGCTTAAGATGTTTAATGCCCGACTGTGGAAGATTTCAGGCAAATCATCTCCATGGCAACAAAAAAGCAGCAGAGAAGGTATATGGCCCACTTTGGAGTAAATACTTTTTGAAATTTCAAGTTTAAAATGAGCCATGACATGTGAAAAAAGTCAAATCAAAAGATGAACTGCAGTGATTACAGCTCTTTTGTGAACTTTTAAAGCAACAAGAAAAAAAGTCACACCTCCTAATGTGCTGGAGGCTCATGTGTGCCATTTAGCGCTGTGCTCCACACTGTGAACCTGCCACAAACTGGGATTTTACACTCAGGTCATTAAAGCAGAGCTGCCAGACAAAGCGCACACAGGTCTGAGCTCTGTAACCCACCAGCACATATGTACAAGCACATGTACAGTCAGGCAGCGTTTAACTTCTGCTACTTCTGCAGTTTGTTTGAATGTTTCACATTACAGTGTGTGAACCGACCCATGTGAACACACACGTGCACATCAGCATTCCTCACCACGAGCAACACAAACGTTCAAATACGAGAGTGAAACTTTCCTCTGCTCATAACGAGACAGTGGGCTCTGCATTGATGGGCATGTGCAGTGTCCGAGCACCTCCATGTATCCTGTGTGTGTGTGTGTGTGCGTGTGTGTGTGTGTGTGTGTGCGTGTGTGTTTGTGTGTGTGCTGATTCAATACAACACTGTGTTGTTGTGTGTTGTGACCGATGTACATGGAGATGGGTCTGAGAGGAGAGTTTCATGTGTGTAACACTCAGACTCTTCAGCTTTGTTAAGACAGAGACTCTGGTGCTTATGGATCCACTGAGCCGCTCAGACTCAGTCCTGGTGCTGTTCTGAAAGCAGGTTTCAGTGCACTTCTTTACTGTAAACAGAGCCTTGATAAATGTGCAGCATCCAAACATCTCCATTTGGATTTTTTAAATGGACACATGTCAAACTTAAAGGGCCACTGCCCATTGTTTGATGCAGTAAAAGAATTGATTTGTCCCAGCACAGATACTGTATTGTAAAAGCAGCTCATCCCAACCCTAAAAGAGTCTGATGAGTGGAAGCTTTTTAAAAACTACAAACCAGGAGGTAAGGCTGGTGCAAGGCTGGTGTACAGCACCTTTAAAACAAGTTCAATATTCTAGACCAGTATCTAGTGAAAAATACACACAGCAAACCTTTCCAAACCTTGTGAGTATTGAGTATTTCCCTGTTTTACTGTATGTGCCGTGTGCAGTAAACCTGTGATGCTCTTATTAGGCGTGCGTCCCCACATGTGGGGGAAACCTGCACACACACAGCGTCGTGCACAGAGCTCATCAGGAGGTGTTCCGGGCGCTAACTCGTGCTTCCTCTATCGATTGTCCGCCCGGGTTTGTTTGTCTGCCCATCCTGTGGGAGTGCAGGGGAGCAGCGGAGAGCAAGGCTGTGAGGGGAGTCAATGAGAGCAGAACCGGCCACAGCAGCAGCTCCAGTCCAGCAATTAGACCCCGCACCAGGGGCCACATGTCGGCTGTGGTCAGGGGCCAGAGGTGGACTGAGGGGGAGGGGGCTCATTAAACAGGGGGATCAAGAGAGAAGCAAATAGGAAGAGGAGAGGAGGAAGGCTGGAGAGAGACCAGGTCAGAACACAAACTTAAAGGGCCAGTGCACTTTTCTGCCTGCTCGTTTCTGTGCCCATGTTCTTGTTTTTCCTGTGTCCGTCTGGCATTTATTCATTATGGGTGTTTCTATTGCTCAAAAATACAATTCCTTCTGTGAAAAGGGGCAACTCTCCCACAGGTTTAATCTATTGTCTGGAACATTCTATACAAAGCATGAACTTTCCGCTAGAAATGTTGCGCAGTGTAGCTTTAAAGCAACGGTATGTACTGTATGTTTTTAGCTAAGAAAAAAAAACAAACACACATTTTGCATTTTGTACACATTATGTTGACCTGAACATTTCAGAAAAAGCATGCGTCCTTACTCTGAGTGGGCTCGCATCTCCACAAACCTGACTCTTAATTGGCCTCCTGCTTGTTTTCATGGAAAACTTGTTCCTTTGGCTGTAATATTCCACAGTATAGAATCTATCTAATCTAATCTACACTAAAGAGGGGGTAAATACACTAATGAACTACACTAAAGAGGGGGTAAATACACTAATGAACTACACTAAAGAGGGGGTAAATACACTAATGAACTACACTAAAGAGGGGGTAAATACACTAATGAACTACACTAAACAGGGGGTAAATAATTAATACTGAATTCTCTGCATTGTGTGATTAATGACAGTTGTACATCTGTACCTTTTTTGCCTAACTTAGTGCACGGATAAATGGATAATGGTTTTTGTTTTATAAGCATCTAACTGTTCCCCATCTAAGGCCGTTTTATTCCCCGTCTAAGGCTCTTTTATTTATTCCTGAAATTGGAAGCTCTCTGATATTTTTTATTCGTGAAGGAGCTCCTTGGAGAAAAAAGTCTGGAGACCCCTGTTGTAGAGCTTTCAGAGGCTTCTCTCTGCCTCTAAACCACATGACAGGTGTTAGATTTAAACAGTGCTTTGAGAACATTACAGTGACTTCCATTCTTTTCCAGGACACTGAGCCTAACCTTAGCCTAACCTAGTCTCTACTTGTCACTACCTTAACCTAAACCCTCATTTAAACCTATTCTAACCCATGTGGGAACTTTAAACCATATTGTTGATCTACCTTGTGGGTCCAAAAAAGTCAGCATGATGTAATACACTCAACAAAAATATAAACACTTTTGTTTTTGCTCCCATTTGTCATGAGATGGACTCAAAGATCTAAAATTCATTCCAGATACACAATATTACCATTTCTCTCAAACATTGTTCACAAATCTGTCTAAATGTGTGATAGTGGCACTTTTGCTTTGCTGAGATAATCCATCCCACCTCACAGGTGCCACATCAAGATGCTCATCAGACACCATGATTAGTGCACAGGTGAACCTTAGACTGCCCACAATAAAAGGCCACTCTGAAATGTGCAGTTTTGTCTCACAGCAAAATGCCACAGATGGCGCAAGCATTGAGGGAGCGTGCAATTGGCATGCTGACAGCAGGAATGTCAACCAGATCTGTTGCTCGGGCATTGAATGTTCATTTCTCCACCATAAGCCGTCTCCAAAGGCATTTCAGAGAATATGGCAGTACATCCAACCGGCCTCACAACCGCAGACCACGTGTAACCACACCAGCCCAGGACCTCCACATCCAGCAGGTTCACCTCCAAGATCATCTGAGACCAGCTACTCAGACAGCTGCTGAAACAATTGGTTTGCATAACCAAAGAATTTCTGCACAAACTGTCAGAAACCGTCTCAGGGAAGCTCAACTGCTCGTCGTCCTCATCGGGGTCTTAACCTGACCCCAAATCGTCGCCGTAACAGACTTGAGTGGGCAAATGCCCACATTCGATGGCGTCTGGCACGTTGGAGAGGTGTTCTCTTCACGGATGAATCTCGGTTTACATTGTTCAGGGCAGATGGCAGACAGCGTGTGTGGCGTCGTGTGGGTGAGCGCTTTGCTGATGTCAATGTTGTGGATGGAGTGGCCCATGGTGGTGGTGGGGTTATGGTATGGGCAGGCATCTGTTATGGACGAAGAACACAGGTGCATTTTATTGATGGCATTTTGAATGCACAGAGATACCGTGATGAGATCCTGAGGCCCATTGTTGTGCCACACATCCATGAACATCACCTCATGTTTCAGGAAGATAATGCACGGCCCCATGTTGCAAGGATCTGTACACAATTCTTGGAAGCTGAAAATGTCCCAGTTCTTGCATGGCCAGCATACTCACCGGACATGTCACCCATTGAGCATGTTTGGGATGTGCTTGACCGGCGTATACGACAGCGCGTACCAGTTCCCACTAATATCCAGCAACTTCACACAGCCATTGAAGAGGAGTGGACCAACATTCCACAGGCCACAACTGACAATCTGATAAACTCTATGCGAAGAAGATGTGTTGCACTGCATGAGGCAAATGGTGGTCACACCAGATACTGACTGGTTCTGAGTCCCCAGACCCCCAATAAAGCAACAACTGCACATTTCAGAGTGGCCTTTTATTGTGGACAGTCTAAGGTTCACCTGTGCACTAATCATGGTGTCTGATGAGCATCTTGATGTGGCACCTGTGAGGTGGGATGGATTATCTCAGCAAAGCAAAAGTGCCACTATCACACATTTAGACAGATTTGTGAACAATGTTTGAGAGAAATGGTAATATTGTGTATCTGGAATGAATTTTAGATCTTTGAGTCCATCTCATGACAAATGGGAGCAAAAACAAAAGTGTTGCGTTTATATTTTTGTTGAGTGTATAAATGTAAACTGTCCCTCTCGCGTAGAAACATATGAATCTGTGTCATGAATTTGACTCATAACTTTATTTTTCAAAATAACCAAGCACTTTAGCAAATCACCATTTGCCATTAGTGAGAAATCACTGTGATGTCGGAGGAAATGACTCTTGGACTGTTTCTGGGCAGTTTATGAATCATTCTGTGAACAGACTAAACAGCTCCACGCCTTTGGAAAGAACAGAAATGATGCCCCGTGTTTGGAATCTGTGGTTTATTTGTCCTGAGGAACAGCCCCCTGGGCTTTTAAAGAGGAAAGATGAAGGTGTATTTAATGACAGCAGCTGTGGTGTGGCTCTCCTGTTTCTCTTTTTACTTAAACTCTGCACTAATAAATGCTCACAGATTAGCGCAGATCTGCAGACTTCTTTTAGGCTTATCAATAATAAAACAGTGATCAGTCTTACAGAGCTGAACTGCAAAAGATGAATATTTTGTGCATAACAATTCTACAAAATCCACCACTGGTCAGCAGCACCATTCTGTCATACTCCATCCACAAGCCTACATCACCCAGGCTTCTGTGAATTATTCTCTTTCTGTTAATATTAAGGGATGATTAAATGAGTACATATCTGCTTCTTTCCTATTCTGACTGTATAACCTATGCTCAACTTCAAATGCCATAGGAGCATGTTAACCTTGTGACCCTTGTCTATTTAAATACATGTGCTGTCTCTGCAAGGGCCTGCTTTAAACATGGCCAAGACGTTGGGCAATTTCAGGAATTTTACATAAGCAACAAAGATAGAATTACACCTGCATCAGCAAGTGTTCTAATGTCTGAGTCCTGCTATAAAAAGGGTCTCGCAGAAAGGGCTTTTCAGAGACGGGGGTTTAGGACCAGCTGATTCGAGGCCTGTGCTGTAAAAACCCAATATCAACACTTCCATCAATATTCAAAAACATGATACAAAACAATTCACTACAACTTCACAAACCTGATGCAGTAGCTTCATTAGCGGGATGCACACTGATTATGCTCTGACTGTGGAGTGACTTAGCCTGGAGAGTAAAGGGAGGGGAGACTCAAAGTGTCATAAATGCACTTTGTTTTTGGCAAATATATGATTTTCAAAAGAATTAAAGGTAACGTGGTGATCTAAATATGTGATGTCTTAAGAGTTAATCCCCACAGAAGTATAATTAGACCCTCTGTAAATTGTCTGTAGATAGTTTCTGAAGGTGGCACTTCACTTACATCCTTCAGAACATTCTTCACAGATACAGGTGAGCTTAATCACATACTGTGGAACATTATAGCCAAATTTAAAGCATTTCCATGGGATCAAGCCGGAGAGGGTCAAATACGAGGCAGGTTTGTGGAGATACAAGCCTTGAATGAAACAAAATATAATGGCCATATTGTAGTCGTCCTGCCACTAAAAAACAGCCTGACCCACTCCACAGACCTGAGGAAAACTATTAGAGCTCCGGACTGTCCCTGTGAACGTCTGCGGATTTGTGTCTGAGCAGCAGCAGTGAGTTGTACTTCCTGATAGAAGCTCAGCAGTGGCGGACTGATATATGAGAAAATAGTCCCTCAACATGCGACAATTCATGTGACACAAGGTTAGTTTTATTTCCGACATGATTCTGTGGACACAGACGTTCACAGGGACAGTCTGGAGTTCTAATAGTTTTTCCTCGGGTCTGTGGAGTGGGTCAGACTGTTTTTAGTGGCAGGACGACTGTGGTTTAGTTTAGTGCTAATTTCCACCCGTAGTCCCCAGGCATATGGTCACTGACATGCACTAGCCTAGCACCAGCAACCTCTCCAAATACAAGGACCGGAGGGAAGATTTCAAAGTGTTTGGCTCACCGGTAAATGAGGTCCTATGTCCAAAACTCCAAACTGTCCCTTTAATGAAATGTCAGGACCCGATGACGACACAAATGATGATTAACAGTGTTTGTCCAAAGGTTGGGGGTTCAAATCCCGCTCTTGACATAAGCATCGTTGGTAGAGCGATTCCGGCTCCTACAGATGAATACTGTTGTGGTGTTCTTGGGCAAGACACTTAACCCCCCTCACCTCCAGTATCTATAGTATACAGGTGTGTGAAGGGGTGAGTGGGTGAGATTTTCAAACTTAAATCGGGTTATCCTGTTTTCAGATTTATTATCGATTTACTAGTTCTAGTCTAGGGGTTGTTTATTTTAACATAACTTATCAAGTAAAATGATATGTCCGTGCAGCAAGATCATTTCACTACTTTTAAATCATTTTCTGATAGATTTAAGTGTTTATATCTTAAATTTTGGACACACTTTTTATCAGTGCGTACATATTCTATAGCAATAAAATAGCTATAAAAAAACAGACCAATCTTATTAGGTCAAATGGATTTTAGTTTATTTTTATTTTCTTTCTCATTATGTTGGGGTCGTTATCAGGCTGCTTTCATTTTCCACTGACCGTACTCGGACACTCGTTTACAGGGTGCACTATTTACCCACTATTACTATTTATGAACATTAAGAAAACACGACACAACGGCATTACCGCTGTTCTCTGGCCCGTGTGGGGACAGTGAGGACATGGCCGCTTCGTGCGAGAAGCAGGCGAGTGGTTCAAACGGCGCTCTGTACACTCACCTTCTGCCTTAATCCCTCCTTATTTGAAAAGACGACCGTTTTGTTTCGCGATATCTCAAAGAGCCAACTTCCAAGTGTGAAATTGTTCTTTTACCTGGCTTCTTTGTAGTGCATGAGTGGAGTGTGAGTGGGGCTCAGAACAGGAGTGATCTCTTTGTTCCCGGTAAACACAAGATGAGAAGTTTGGTGATACAGCTCCACCTGTGATAGGACCTGGATCATTCAGCGTTTGGTAATCACAGTGGAGACAGGTTAACGGTCAGATCTATGGAGAAACACCCCTCCGCATGGTACGAATTCATGGTTTTTATGGTATTTTTGAGCTATAAAACACCTGTAATTAAACAAGTGCGAGGGATATATGTTTAATACCCTACTGTGGAACATTAAAGGTAAAGAAATAACTCCAATCTTAATGGAGACAAGCAAGCAGCAGACCATCCGTGAGAAGTTACATAGTGCACATTTAAGTGTCACAGATTCATGGGACACAGAAGTTTACCGTCTTGTCAAAAAGAAAAAGAAACAACAGTGACACACATCCAAAAACTCCGAAAACTAAAAATCAGATGAAATAAACACTACCAATACTTGATGAAATGTACTGCGTAGTATAATGTACTGCACTGGGTATATTGCATTGCTTTTTCATATGGGCTTATGTTCGGGTTTAACATGTAAATATACTTTTATTCCCAGTGTGAATGACGTGTGCCACTGCAAGAACATGGAACAAATACACAAATACATAAATGAAGAAATACCACCTGATCTACTGCCACCTGAGTAGAACTTAAAGCTGCATTGTGTTTTCTGGTGAAGGGCCCATTGAATGCATTTCTCCATGAGCTGTTATAGACCACATGTGTCAAACATGCGGCCTGGGGGCCAGATCTGGCCCTCCAAGACCTTTAATCTGGCCCTCGGCTGATTTTTCTATGAAAATACTTAAAATTTTCAGATTTTTCTGTTAATTTTCTGCACCGTTTAGCATAGCAGCGTCTCCGGCGTTTCTGTACGTTGCGACTCCCACCAGAGCAGCACAAATGAAGACTTTCCTCTTTCCAAACGCTCTTAAAGGACGATCGTTTTGACTGTCGACCGTGACCCTCATCAGCAAAATGTCAAAAAATGAGAAAAGCAGATGCTGAGTTCAGGATTTCCCAAGAAAAATAGTCTAATTCTTATTTGTTGACAGAGGTGAATGGGAAATCTGTGCTCAGTGTGTTTGGAACAAGTGGCGTTGCTCGAGGAATATAATCTTAAACACCACTACGAGACACGGAGAAAAATACAATAACTTGAAGAGAGAACTGAGTTTTCTGATCCGGCCCTTTAGGGATCAAAGTAGGCTGCATACGGCCCCCGGACCAAAATGAGTTTGACACCCCTGATATAGACCCTTTTAGTGTGAATAAACAGTGGCGGCTTATCTGTGAAAGGATCATTAAAAAGATCGAGAATATTTCCTCAACAAGCTGAGTTTGACAAACGGCGTCCGACTGCCAGATCCCAGTGAGTGAGACTTTAAAACTTTAGTCTGCCGCTAGAATATCAAGTCTGACACCCACACACAGGCCAACCAGACAATTTGGTGCTGGAAATGTTTTTATCTTCATCTTCTTCTGTCCGTGTGTCTGTTCCATCTGAACGAATCAGAATGAACGGGGAACAGTGACGCTTCTGTTGCCAAAATGCACGCAGAGCTTCTTTTTATCACTTCCGCTCTAAAAGGGTCTATTGCGTTGTGTGGAATGTTTCACAATATGGCTTTTAAACCTTTCTATCTTCACAGAGACCAAACCAAACCGAGTTACAGGTCAGATCTGTGGAAAGGTGACCCCACTCACAGTTATTTCCATTTTATTTAATATCCAAGACTGAACGATGTTTTATTTTGAAAAATGACCCAAATCTTCCATCTGTGACTCACTCTTGACGCATGTCCAGATATTTCTCTTGGTCTTGTGATACATTAACACTAATATTAAACCCACAAGCTGCAAAATGAGCAAAAAAACAGACGTCTTTGGAAATGTCTATTATTATCTTTACAAAATACCGCAGTTTTTGGGTTGGTTGCATCATTTAATTTTGCCGTATTTATCCGTCGCACCTTAAAATTCACAGCCGCGGTTTAATGTCAGATAAAATATTGGACGGCTGCTCTAAACCACCTGTAACTGAATGAATGTAAGGTAAATGTAACAGTATGTTTAATGTCATACTGCGGAACATTCCAGGCAGAGCAATGACATATCTATAGAAACAAGCAGGTGATGGACCCCCATCCAGAAAAGTTACACAGTTCACCTTTAAGAGGATCTTGGACACGAGAACAATGTCTTGACTACAACATCCCATGAATAAAGACGGATGGCATCTAAAACTGGAGAGTTTTAGATGCCATCCATGCATGTTTGAGTTATTTAGCGATCTCTCTTGTGTTCTATTTGAATCCTCCTTATCGTTAGCTGTACACACTGGAAAAAACAATATCCAGGGAAGTTAAAATGACTTAAATTAATTTTATATTATTTGATTTGATTCAACTTGACAAGTAAAATGTTCTGCCAATGGAATAAGTGCGTTTTTCTCTTAATTCAAGCGACATTTGATTTTCTGGTTTCTTATTTTAAGTGCAAAAAGTTCTTTTTCTTATTTTCAATTCAATTCAATTCAAATAACTTTATTTATCCGTCAGGAACTTCGTTTGCAGACAGAGCACCAGCACAAGTGAAGACTCCACACAAACATTAATAAAAAGCACATTCATCAACTGCATAATAATAAATAGATCAATAAAAGATACATCCATAACAGCACCTCTCACTTCCCCAATGCAGATTAGCTTCACCATGTGGCTTCATCAGCCATTTAACAGGCGAATGGAGGAGGGAATAAAACTGGACGTGGCCCTCTTAGTTTTAAGTGAGAGGGACCTGAACCTCTGTCCTGATGGTAACAGACTGTAGAGTGAGAGGGACCTGAACCTCTGTCCTGATGGTAACAGACTGTAGAGTGAGAGGGACCTGAACCTCTGTCCTGATGGTAACAGACTGTAGAGTGAGAGGGACCTGAACCTCTGTCCTGATGGTAACAGACTGTAGAGTGAGAGGGACCTGAACCTCTGTCCTGATGGTAACAGACTGTAGAGTGAGAGGGACCTGAACCTCTGTCCTGATGGTAACAGACTGTAGAGTGAGAGGGACCTGAACCTCTGTCCTGATGGTAACAGGCTGTAGAGTGAGAGGGACCTGAACCTCTGTCCTGATGGTAACAGACTGTAGAGTGAGTGAGAGGGACCTGAACCTCTGTCCTGATGGTAACAGACTGTAGAGTGAGTGAAGAGTGTGTGAGTCTGTGGAGATCTGTGTCCCTTTCTCAAGACTCTGTCATTGTAGATGGTGGTGAGTGACTCTTGCTGCTGTCCTATGAGTTTACTGCTGATTTTAACGATTCTGTTGAGTGTTGCGATGAGTGAGACTGAGTGAACCAAACCAGGCTGTGATATTGAATGTGAGGATGGACTGTATAAAGCATTTGTAAAAAACTGCAAGAATTGATTGGTGAACCTGTAGTTTACGAAGTTTACGGAGAAAGAAAAGGCGTTGTTGGCATTTGGAGAAAATGTTTTCAGTGTTCAGTTGAAAAGTGATTTTGTGATCAATTATGGTGCCGAGATATTTTCTATTGCTTCGTTGTTAACAGTGAGTGTGGGAGAGGTGATGAGTCACCTCACTTCACTTCATTTTAAGTGTAGCAAGATGCGTTTTCATATTTTAAGTAGAAAAGTCTTGTTCCACTGCAGATCATTTTACTTGTCAAGTGAAATTTACTCAAATCATGATCAAACTTTCTTAATTCAAGTGATCTTAACTTGACTAGATTTTGTTTATTGCAGTGCAAACCACCATATCACCCAATTCTCCAGAGATCCACAAAAACATGATACAAAACAAGACACTACAACTTCACAAACCTGAAGCGATGTGCAGTAGTTTCATTGGGATGTGCTGTGTCCTGTTGTGGATTTCTAAATCTGAGAAGAATAAACTGGAGAAAAGTCGTCTTTAATCAAAGAGTCTGGACTGATTAAAGCAACTGTGCCACAATTACAGAGAAATAATGAAAACAAACTGTCCCTCACACAAGGTCTGTCACTTCCTCATCTGAACGGCAAAACAAAAACAGACTTCTTACACAGTCGACAAACGTCATGAAATCAACATGAGGTAAAACATACAAGAGGAAGAAAACACAGCAAACCAACAGAGGGCAGCAGGAACACCAAAATACAGTCACGCTACCGTACATCAGAGGAATCACAGAACCCATCCAGAGCCATGAAAAAACACAACAGTACACCCCAAAGATAAAATACCACCAGAACAAAAATGCAACGGCATCTACGAAATCCAGTGCAAATTGTGCAATAAATCTTACATAGGGGAAACAGGCCGGGGGTGGGGGTGCTGTTGAATTTCACATCCGAAAAAGGAACACCAAAAAGAACACCAAAAAGAAACAGCAGCGAGACTCACCAGAACACACAGAGACAAAGCAGAACAGGAAAACCTAAAATCTGCCATATCAGACCAGTGTAAAAGAAATAACCACATTCTGGATCGGGGCGGGGCTCAGGTCATTGGATCGGAGAACAACAAGTTCAAACGCTGGATCAGGGAGGACGGAGAGATCAGGAAACGAGGCACTGACAGCATCAACCGTGACGACGGCGCGTTCCTCCTTTCACACACCTGGGACACCCTCCTCCAGAGACCACCGGGCGACAGGAGGCGGGGTCAGTCTGGGCGACCCGCAGGTCCCATCAGGCTGACCACGCCTACAGGAAGTGACAACAGCTGATATATGACACGTCACCACCAACACCGGTGACAGTGCTGAAGATGCAGCAGCCGAAACATGTCAACAAGGTACAAATACACTTGGTTCCATTGTCTTAGAAAGGAACCTAAGAAGTTAATACAGTAGGATTGATCTAAACAGCTCAAAAGGAGAAGACTTGTCTGGATCAGCAATATTTCTAAATGATGAGAGTGAACAAAGCAACAGCCGTTTGTTTTGACAATGATGGATAAAGACAGAGCCGAGTGACCTGTGTTCAGATACCCCAGAAACAGCAGCTCACACCACTGCAGGTGAGCAGGGACACACAGGTGCTTTAGCACAGAGGTGTCAAACTCATTTTGGTCCGGGGGCCGTATGCAGCCTACTTTGATCCCAAAAGGGCCAGATCAGAAAACTCAGTTCTCTCTTCAAGTTATTGTATTTTTCTCCGTGTCTCGTAGTGGTGTTTAAGATTATATTCCTCGAGCAACGCCACTTGTTCCAAACACACTGAGTACAGATTTCCCATTCACCTCTGTCAACAAATAAGAATTAGACTATTTTTCTTGGGAAATCCTGAACTCAGCATCTGCTTTTCTTATTTTTTGACATTTTGCTGATGAGGGTCACGGTCGACAGTCAAAACGATCGTCCTTTAAGGGCATTTGGAAAGAGGAAAGTCTTCATTTGTGCTGCTCTGGTGGGAGTCGCAACGCACAGAAACACCGGAGACACTGCTATGCTAAACGGTGCAGAAAATTAACAGAAAAATCTGAAAATTTTAAGTATTTTAATAGAAAAATCAGCCGAGGGCCAGATTAAAGGTCTTGGAGGGCCGGATCTGGCCCCGGCCACATGTTTGACACAGGTGCTTCAGCAGTTGTGAGTTACCAGTTATCTAAACCTATAGAACTCACTCTTTTGCTTAACAAAGTAAGAAATTCCCGTCACAGTCCAGTTTGTTGAGATGGCGCTCTGAAAGGGGAGTGACTTTTGAAAGTGAAACTTATAAAACATGTTAATCCACTCTTTTATCAGATTTGGTATTTTCAAAACAATAAAAGGAAACATGGAGATCTCAGTGTGTTATGTGTTAGCAGTTAATACCCAATAGAACTCAAATAGAGCTCTTTATTTAACATGCTTTGGATTTTATTTTCATTTTTCATGACATCACATTGACCAGATAAGCCCCGATGTCTCAGCGCTCTGTGACAAACACCGGGAAACGCTGAAGTGTTTTTTCCATTATCACAAACAGCCCACATTTCTGCACCTGCCTCACGTTTAAAACCATTTATTAATTTAGCTCCAGCGCTCCGCCTCCCACTCCCCCAATTCAATTTCCTCCAGGCGACGCTTTTAAGACCAAAGCCTGGAAATCAGCAATCATTTCATTTTCATTATCATTCTTTTTTCCCTCTCTCGGAGCTGGAGGCAGACGGCACAACCTCTGGACACAAACACTTTCACAGGTTTTAGTGGAGGAAAAAGCGTGCGGCGGGTGGAATATGTGGACCTGTCCGGAGGTCAGTGGACGCAGCGGGACTGGGATGAGTGCGTGTGCTATCTGTGAGGACAGCTGTGTGGAGCTAACAGGCGTGTGATCACAGAGCCAGCCTCACACACACACACACACACACACACACACACAGGACACACACACACACACACACAGGGCACATGCTGCAGACAGTTCAGGACAATGGAGTTTGGAGAGCTGCACAAACGGAGTGAGTGTGAAAGAGAAGAGAGGGCTCAGTATCAAAGAGAGTTCTGTTTCAAATGAACGCTTCCATTACAGAACAGACTCACACTTGAAAGTTAGTGGGAAAAAAAAAAAAATCCAATCTCTTACGTGAGCTGTACCTGGTCTTTACTGTATTAAAGGAACCGTATGTAAGATTTGGATTATTATCAGGGGTGCACATAACTTTTTCAGTGAGTTACTCAGGTGAGTACCAGGAGATGGAGTTTGGTACTCACTCATTATGTAGCGAGGTCTTAAAAAGTGCCATCTTCCTCACTGTCCTCCATGTCGCCCCCACTGTCCTCCTCTGTTTCGCCCCCACTCTCCACTGCTTCCGCTCCCTGCATGGTAGATGATGAAGATGCTGCAGATGCACCTCTTTGTCTTTGGTTGAGCCTGCGATTAGCTGTCTCCATCCACAGCCATCTGCTAAGTGGGCGACTGGACAGTTCTTCTCGGCTTGTTTATTAGCAATGGCTTGCACCACACTCGTATGCTCTTTGCTCTTTGCTCTTTGCTCTTTGCTCTTTGCTCTTTGCTCTTTTCGTGCTTGTCAAATAAAGGATGGTTGAAATTCTTTGAACCTTTATAAAACGCACCTGTTTTATCTGCTCGGTGTGGATGTGAGCGGCAAAGCTTACACCACATTTCAGTGCGCTCATCGTTAGCTTCAAGCCACTGCACATCTTGAAGCCACTTTTCTGAAAAAAGTCTTTTCTTCGGCTCTGGCTCCGGTTGGTGTTTCTTTGTAGGCGGGAAAACGCCAAAGAAGCTGCTTAATGTCTGTTGTTTTTTAGACATCTTTGACAGTAGTTGGACTTGGACATGTGTAAGATTGATATGACACGATCGGTCAAGTCAAGTGGGCTACGCAAAGGCGCTCAGTAACTGAAGTGGCATTACGCATTCGTTATTTTGTGCTGCGCATGCGTACCAGCGTACCAGTTATGTGCACCCCTGATAATTAACCCCATAAACATGAGCTGTGTTTGAACATAAGAGGTGAACACGTTCAAATCAAACACAACTTTTACTGATAACAATTGTAAAGCTGATTTATTCTTAATAACAAAACTTGTGTTCAGTTGTTTATGTTATAATTTGGTGTTTTGTTTCAACGTGATTATCCAATCACAAAGCAGAATGAGCCCCACTTCACTTTCCCATTCGTGCTGCCAGTTTCAGCGCTGAAATCCAGTGTGTAAATCGAAAATGTCTCTGATCTGAACAGTCACGACCCAAACACCAGCAGCCGAGAGGAAGGAATCAGAACAGGGATGTGTCTATCTGCAGTTTTTTTTAAACATGTAAACAATATTTTATTTAAATGACTTTATTTATTTAAATATCTTTCCTAACATGCAGTCCTTATTTTACAATAGTGCACATCCTGAGTATTGTAGCGTCATTTAACTCTTTGTTCTTTGTTAGATAATTCCATAGATCTGCCTTCATAACATATTAGTCTTTTGTATGTATATAAATGTAGAAAGTCGTTCACATAAAGAAAAACAAACTAAAAGAAAGAGTCGAACTGGTTTGTACCTTTTTCCACTCTGAATATGGTGAGCGTCTGTTTACATGTGTCTGTTTAACCTGCTCATGTGAACATGAAGTTTAACTCCAAACTTACTGAGGAAACCCTGTTGAAACAGCTCATTATTTTGCCTCTTCAGTCCGATTTTGAGATGAGGCTGAGCGCCGGTCCTCTTAACTCTGAAGAGCTGTGATTTCTAAACTGCTTCTTTTTCAATTTCATTTTCAGACTTTTATGAGAAAAACATGTTGTTTAAAAATTTTCATGTGTGATTTTTTTGACCTTCTGATCTCTCCTCAAACCAGATTTCTGAACTCTGTGGTGTCTGAGCAGGTGAAGAGTCACTTCTCATGTAAATGGGAATGGGGACTTTCAAATCCACTCATATTAGAGCACAGCTCTTTGTGGAACTGAAAAAAGGAGCAACATTAACAATTATAGACCAATTTATTATTTATTATTAAAAGCATTTTTAGTCTACGAGAAAATTATTTTAATTAGCACATTTATCTAAAAATAATCTTCCATTCCCATCTGGCTTTAGAAAGAATTTCTCAACAACTTCTGCTTTATTAAAATTTACCAACAATATTTTCTCTGGTTTTCACAGTAATATGTTAAACGGTGCTTTATTTTTGATTTTAGTGAAGCTTTTGACATGGTCGATCATTATCAGTTATTGGATTAGCTCCAGTCTAAAGTCTTTGGTTTAATTCATATCTTCATCACTGCCAAAAGTGTGATTTCTTTAAACGCAGCTTTTTCAGTTTCTCCACTTTAGAGAGGTGTACCTCAAGGGTCCTCACTGGGTCCCCTTTTATTTTCTGTTTTTATTAATGACCTTCCTCTTGCTGCACAGCCGGAGACATCCAACTCTCTGCCAATGATAAAGTTATTTATTCATCCAAATCCACCCATCCATCCATCCATCCATCTTCTCCTGCTTAATCCGGCTGGGTCGCGGGGGCAGCACCTGACCCCCCCATTAACCCCACCCCTGTGAGCGGTGAGCCAGCAGGAGGGGAGAGGAAACACTGAGAGCATCACCCACATATACACCACCCGCCTCACCACCCATCATGAGCACATTCTACAGAGGAACCACAGAGAGCATCACCCACATATACACCACCCGCCTCACCACCCGTCATGAGCACATTCTACAGAGGAACCACAGAGAGCATCACCCACATATACACCACCCGCCTCACCACCCGTCATGAGCACATTCTACAGAGGAACCACAGAGAGCATCACCCACATATACACCACCCGCCTCACCACCCGTCATGAGCACATTCTACAGAGGAACCACAGAGAGCATCACCCACATATACACCACCCGCCTCACCACCCGTCATGAGCACATTCTACAGAGGAACCACAGAGAGCATCACCCACATATACACCACCCGCCTCACCACCCGTCATGAGCACATTCTACAGAGGAACCACAGAGAGCATCACCCACATATACACCACCCGCCTCACCACCCGTCATGAGCACATTCTACAGAGGAACCACAGAGAGCATCACCCACATATACACCACCCGCCTCACCACCCATCATGAGCACATTCTACAGAGGAACCACAGAGAGCATCACCCACATATACACCACCCGCCTCACCACCCATCATGAGCACATTCTACAGAGGGACCACAGAGAGCATCACCCACATATACACCACCCGCCTCACCACCCATCATGAGCACATTCTACAGAGGAACCACAGAGAGCATCACCCACATATACACCACCCGCCTCACCACCCGTCATGAGCACATTCTACAGAGGAACCACAGAGAGCATCACCCACATATACACCACCCGCCTCACCACCCATCATGAGCACATTCTACAGAGGAACCACAGAGAGCATCACCCACATATACACCACCCGCCTCACCACCCATCATGAGCACATTCTACAGAGGAACCACAGAGAGCATTCCTTTCAGCTGCATCACTGTGTCGGGCAGAAGCTGCATTGACCACGACAGCAGAGTTCCTGCAGCTCACTGGTCCATCACTCCCCTCCCTCACCGTATACACCACTGGCGTCACCCCCAAAGCCACAAAGTCACAATTGTGTGTAATGCAAGTCACCCTGCACACTGTTCAGTCTCCTGCCCCCTGGAAAGAGGTACAGGGGCCTCCTGCCCCTCTCTAACCACCCGGCTGCAGGAAGCAGGAATCTGCATCTCCCTAAGGAAAAACCTAAGGACTTTTCCCTTTATTTTATTATTATTATTTAATTCAGAAGATTGAGAGTGAGAACACAGTATGTATATGTATATATGGAAATTTGGAAATAAACATTTTGGAATTTGAATTGAATCTCAAACAGTATTTAATTCCATTCTGACCGTCTTATAGTTTACTCCACACAGATCAGATATTTTTTTGTTTTCCCAAGAGTCAAAAAACAAATTAGAAAACACTGGTGTAAATATGAAGCTCCGTCTGATTGGAACATTCTTCACACATTAACTTCTGTCCTTTCATTTAAAAATGCTCTGGTGCAATCTTCACATCACCTGTGGAATTGGCTTTGATCATCTTATTGACTGTTTTGTGACTATATTTGAACTCTGTCTTAGTTTTTATTCAAATTGGACTTATTCATTGTCTAACAGTTGTGTGTTTGTGAGTGTGTGTATAGTTGTGCTGATTTTGTCGTTTTGTTTTTTCTCTTTTTATTTTTTGAATTCTGAATTCCCTTCTGTATCTGTCTTCTGTTGTGACTATGAGGACCTCCTCGAAAGCAACATGCTGAGACATCTGAAGGGGCTAATCCTCCAAACAAATACATTTAAAAAAAATAGATCAGATCAGATTTGTTTTACTCAATATTTATAACTCAAGAACAAAATGCATTTGATCTGGAATAACGCCCCCCACTTTGTCCAAAGTGTCCCCCAAATGGCCCCAGTCTTTAGCCTGGATACACCATACAGTTTACAGTCTGAAAGTTACATGTTTAATCATGTCTACAAACACTGAGGGATGTCATTTTAAAACCACTGTACCTGATTTGTAGGGTCTTTAAAACATGAAAAACAGAATTAGATCATTTTAAATTGAGCTGTTTATACAATATATCTGTACCAGAATAAGATTCATTCAAGTAAGGGGCCTTTAAATGTCCCTGTTGACTGTGCTCACTGCGAAACACTAAACACTTATCAGTCTCTGCATCAGGACATCTGACGTGGGCATCTGTTGTTTGGTTGATGATGTTGTGCTCATGAGCGTTACAAGGTTTGTGAACAAATACCTCTGCTCCACTCAGGGCACCACTAATGCTGTCTCCAAACACGTTCACAAGCTGCAGATAAGTTGCTTCAGTCTGCTGCAGTGAAGGCCTCTGCTGCAGGTGGAGCTGTATCACCAAACTTCTCATCTTGTGTTTACCAGGAACAAAGAGATCACTCCTGTTCTGAGCCCCACTCACACTCCACTCATGCACTACAAAGGAGCCAGTTAAAAGAACAATTTCTCACTTGGAAGTTGGCTGTTTGAGATATCGCGAAACAAAATGGTCGTCTTTTCAAATAAGGAGTGATTACAGCAGAAGGGGAAGGTACAGAGCGCCGTTTGAACCACTCGCCTGCTTCAGAGTGTGAGCTCTGTTTCATAATCACAAACACACAGTGGTCTTATGAAGTTTGGTTTCCCGATAATGTATGTTATTAGGTTCTTTTCTCAGACCAAGAACTTGGTTTCATACCTGACCGTTTCGACTGCTCACTAGCCGTCTTCCTGAGAGTGATCATGTGACCTTACTGATTTATAAAGGTTTTGTCATTCTACTAGTGGAGGCAGGAGATAAACCAGGACGAGGTTTTTTTTTTACTCTCACACACCTGGGAAGCATCTCATCTATTTTGTTAAGCCCTGACTGTTGTTGTGATATACAAAAAGACATTGAATTGAAAGTTAAATGTGCTTTTATGTTTTTAAACTATACGCATGCAGAAAGCAGTGACTGAAGCACTGTATATTCTCAGTGCAACTCAGCTAGAGCCCAGAGTGATGTGCTCTGGTGGCTCTCTGATGCTCCACTTTTAAAGGTAAAGCTAAATAAAACTGCAACAGGATTACAACTGTGTGTGGAGGAGGAGACGAGAGGGGTCCAGGAGCAGAACCCTCAACCGCTGGGACAGATGTAGGTCAGGGCAGGCTCATCGGAGGAGGGCGACGGAGGAACAGTGTGAGAGAAAAGTAAAGAGAGTAGTTTGGAAAGTTAAAAGAAGATGCTGGACACATAGATGGGACTTTTAACTAAAGTTGTTGAAAATATATACATGAAATAATCAAGACTAGTATCAAAACTAGATACTCATTAAAGTAGAAATCAATACTAAAAAAAATAAATTGAGAGGACAGAAATGAACCTTTCCTGAATTCAATTTCAATTAAATTCAATTGTATTTCTATAACCCAGAATCACAACAAGAGTTTCCCCAATGGGCTTCACAGTGAAAAACATGGAAACATCATCTGACACAGACATCAGCAAACACACTGTCCCATCCTCAGTCTCTCAATGAAGACACGATCTTTGGTGCCAGAGCAAAACACCCACCGGTCTGTCTCCATGGTGAATGGTTTTAGAATGATCTGGAGCTGTATCAGAAGCACATAGAGTGGTAGAACGGGCAAACCAGGGCAAAGTCTGGTTAGTATTTGGATAGGAAACCACTGGGAATACCAAGTGTCACAGTAGTACCAGAGTCACAGTGACTCTGGTACCACTGTGTCCTTAGGCAAGACACGTCACCCACATTGCCAAGTATGAAAGTCATGTGTGTTAGTGTTGGTGGTGGGAGGTGTTGACGGTGCAGATTGGAGCCTCACTTCCCTCAGTCTGCCCCAGGGCAGCTGTGGCTCCTATAGTATCTTACCACCACAGAGTGTGGAGTGAATGAATAATATACAGTAAAGTGCTTTGGGCAACATGAAAGGTGCTGTGTAAGTTCAGTGCATTATTAAAAGAAAAAAGTAAAATGCTAAATAATCACATTTTTATTGCACTTTTCTACCTTTCAAGGCACTCAAAGCACTTTACAACAAGGAACCACTCACACATTCACACACATTCATACAGTGTACGCAGACACTGGGGGTGAGGTGGGTTAAGTGTCTTGCCCAAGGGCACAACGACATCTGTGGGAACTGGAATCACATCAGCCAACCTGTGGGTCAGTGGATCTGACCGCTCACCAATGATGTTTATGTCGAGAGCGGGATTCAAACCGCCAACCTTCAGATCAGTGGACAAACGCTCCAACCAACTGAGCTACTGTCGCCCCAAGTCATTCTGTTCAAGAACTGATGGCCCCACCTCAGTAGCATTCCACTGTGGCAAGCAGCAGTTTCTTTTTTTTCTTTTTTAAATAGTGTTTTATACATACATATACATGTTTGAACCCTATATAAATGACTCTGAGTCTGATTTTATTATATATATATATATATATATATATATATATATATATATATATATATATATATATATAGATATAGATATATATATAGAGAGAGAGAGAGAGAGAGAGAGATAGATATAGATATTTTTTTATAATAAGTAACTACAGACAATTGGGTGGAGCAGCATGTGAAAAGGCACATTTTTTGAGCACTCTCAAATGTAGGACAATACAGGATCACAGGAGGTGTATGAATCAGTCCAAAATACACCTTTGAACAGACTTACGGTGAGGGACACTTATAACCTGGTAAAAGCTCATAAAAGCTCACACACGTCTCCATTATAAACCTCCATAAAGAGGACAAACTCTTGTGAGATCACCTGTACCCCGGTGTAAACATGACCCATATTCCATGCATTCAGTCCAAATTGAATCTAGTGCTGTCCGTGGTCCTGAAATAGCTTTTGGCACATCCCTGGACCTGCTTCTGTGAAGAAACAGTGCTCATTGTGGAGCCGTGATTACAGCTTAGCCCACTAACACCACACACCGCTAACACCACACACGCACACACACACAAACACACACACACACACAAACGCTGTAATCAACTCAGCATTTCCCCCAATCGCCACACCACCCCAGCCTCGTCCCCCTCGTCTTCTTCGCTCGGCGCTCATTGATGGCGGTGATTGATAGAATGGTGTGTTATCAGGCTGTGGGCGTCGTGCAGGGAGAGGCCCAGCCCTCCTCACAGCCTTATCTGCTAGTGCTACATTTGTTAGCGCTGTTCCCCTCGCAGGCTACACATTTATCATACAGAGGAATTAAATGCGGACAGTTGAAAGCACTCGTACACAGTGGGGTCCCTGGGGGCCCGTGTTTAAATGGAAGGGGCCGATCCATCACACGCTGTTTGTGACGGCAACACAAACCGCGCATGTGTTTTTTGTTTTTTTTTTCATGACAGAGGCCAGAAGCATGTTTGGATTAAGAAAGTATTACAGCCACAATTCTCCCTTCGCTCTTCACAGCAACATGACCTGCCACTTTGGATTTGTGTGTGTATGGAGTGCTACTATCATGTTAAGCACCTTGCCTCACCGTTCTATTGATACTTTGCAGCGACATCATACTGGGGGTGGTCTACATGTGTATATATATATGGCAGAATGTTTACATGTTACCATGGTGACACAATGCACACATTTGCAAACACAAACAAAAGAAGTTTTAAGTGTCTGAAAACCCAAGAAAAAATACAAATGGTTTTAAACAGCACAGGAGATACTTGTATCTTGGAGTATCTTGAACACAGTGAGGGGAGGATGGAGCGTGAGATTGACAGGTGGATCAGTGCGGCGTCGGCAGTGATGCGGTCGCTGCCTCGGACCGTTGTGGTGAAGAGGGAGCTGAGCCCAAAGGCGAAGCTCTTGATTTACCTCAGTCTACATTCCTCCCCTCACCTATGGTCATGAGCTCTGGGGAACAACCGAAAGGATGAGATCGTCGATACAAGCGGCCGAAATGAGTTTCCTCCGCAGAGTGGCCCGGCGCTCCCTTAGAGATAGGGTGAGGAGCTCGGTCACACGGGAGGAGCTAGGAGTAGAGCTGCTGCTCCTCCACGTCAAGAGGAGCAGCTGAGGGGAGGGCATCTGCTCTGATGCCTCCTGGACCCCTCCCTCAGGAGGTGTTCCAGGCATGTCTCACCACTGTCTCTGGGCCTGGGAAGCTGGAGGAAATGTTTGTGGTGAAGAAAGTCTGGGAGGCCCTGCTTAGACGGCTGCCCCATGACCCGGCCCTGGATAAGCGGAAGAAAATGGATGGATGGATATTTTCAGGAGCCTGTGGTCAATATGAGCGTTCATGGTCCTGTTTAGGAGTTTGATTTTCAATTAAAAGGTGAGAAAGACTAACTGAAAAACTGTTGACGAACACTAGTTAGCACATGACTGTTATTTGATGTTTGACAAACTTGTTTAAAGGGGAACTCCGGCATGTTTGAAGTTAAAGTCCATTAGGAGAAGTGGTCGCATACTATCAGAAGCCAAATAACGGCACAGACCAGTGCCGACAAAGATTGCCGACCAAAGTGAGGATCGACTATTGAGTATGAAGAAGAAGAGAAACTGAAAGTTGTTGAAAGAAAATGGTTCAGAAATTTATTTTTTAGCGTTTTTCAAAAAATATAATTCACTGGCAAATAAATGGGATTAGAAACAACATCGGTGATCGAGTCTTTTGGGCTTTGGCCTGTGCAGTGGGAAATCAGCAGAGGGAAGTGTGAGGTGCTTATAAAGTTGTTTTCTAATGTTTCCAGACACTAATGAGTGAACCAGGCAGAGCGTTTGGTTTGTTAGACTCGAGGCTGTTGTAAGATGCACGTTTTATGTGGAAGTTCAGAACTTGCCCCCATCACTACACTAGTTTGTTGCCTTGACAGACTCACTGCCACAGTGAGATCTCCACCGAGGAAACACTGATCTGTGCCATTTTTTGGCTTCTGGCAGAATTCCACCACCTCTAGTAACAGACTTTAGCTTCCGGAGTTCAACTTTAAGAACACAAATCAACTCACCTGTTGTAGTTCCAGTTCTTTATAATCAGGTTGCATTAAATGAAAAAAAAAAAAGATTAAAGTCTAGTTTGAGTACCAGAGCTTCAAACAGAGCAGTGCTTACAGTTAGCACCACACCTCGCAGATTGGCAGTGCTGCTTTCATCAGTGTGCCCCAGGGCAGCTGTAGCTACAGGAGTGTGTGGAGTGAATGAATAATGAGCCTATTACAAGTGTCATTCAGCCACAGTGACTGGTCCTGCAGCTCCGACTGTCGAGACTCTACAATATCCTGGCACGTGGCCCTAACCTACTGACACTTTGCAGTGACATTAGGCTGCGGTGGGTCGTATATGATGGTTACCATGGTGACACAATGTACATTGATTTAAACAACACATTCTCAGGAGCGTGTGATCAGTGTGAGTGTTCATGGTCCTGTCGTGATTGCTTTTCAAATGTGAGTGTGACTAATTGAAACCTGTGGGCAAACTTGTGACTGTAATGTACGAGAGCTGTTTTTAAGCATGCAAATCAGCTCACCTGTCATTCCAACGGAGTCAGCTCCTTCTGGTCAGATCGTGTTAAAATAAAGATCTGATGAAGCCTAACTTGAGAAACACAGCCTCTAACAGAGCAGTGCTTTCAGTTAGCATCACTCCCCCAGGGAACGTTGACTTGCCTGATTTAAACAGGGAGATCGTCTGACATAGAAATCTGCCAAATCATCGAGCTCTACTCCACCCATGATTAGTGATGAAAAAATGAATAAATAATAAGACGTTAAACCCCCCGCACACACACACACACACACACACACTCCCCTGCATGATGACCGGCATATTTGTGTTGATATTTGCCGAACACCAGATGCTGTGAGGAGATAGAGAATAATGCTTTATCAGCGGCGTGCACAGACCGGAGCTGGGCCCGGTGATAAATGGTCTCCTCCTCGTACTGTACATGAAATCCTCCCTGTTCAAACAGATGAATGCACATCCTCTGCCTCGTGATGAATGGGTGTGTGAGCCCGGCCAAAACAATAGACCGACAGTGGCGCTCTCCGTGTGAGATAGCGGGCCTCTGACAGCTCGCCGAGACGACAAGATCCGATAACGCAACGCTGTGAAAGTAATTAACTCTGAGATGGTGCGAATGTGACCTTAATTACTGTGCAACGTGTCATGTCAAAATAAAAGCAGGAACATTTAAAGACGCTGCACTGGATTTTTACTGACTTTAAAATGTTGAGCTGGTTCGTTTGAGACGGTTCGCAGTTCTTTCTCACTTACCTTATGTATTCTGAGCGTCCTGATGATTCACCGTGACGATAAGCACTTTCCGCAACGTTTTCCTGTGATGGTAGAGCTAACAACAACTAGCATGCTAATGTGCACTTACTTACTATAATTAGATGCGGAGAGGATGCAGTGGACTGATTTGGACCTCAAGAGCTGCTTATACAATATATCTGCACTGTGGCTCAAATACACATTGAAGGGGGATTATTTGGATGTTTCTAGATGTCATCCATGCATATTTGAGGGTCTGGGAGTTCAATTCTGTTCTTATTTCTTGTTTTATTGATTTGTAAAGGGACAGCACATATTAATGAACATTTAAAATCTAAATATGTCAAGATTATAGCCAATGTGGCTCATTTCTATCTTCAGTCCCTCGGCAGGTTGATGTCAGATCATAAACAGAAGGGGTTATTAAACTTTTTGTCTGGTGACCCCACAAAAAAACTAGACTGATCTGGCCACCCCCATTGTCCCAGAACCTACAGCGAACCCATGTAACAACCAGCACCAGCGAGACAAAACAAGAGCAATTCAAAGCTAGAAAACATTTCCTCTCCCTTCTCTTAACAGCGTGTAGGCATAAGAACCATGCATTTCATTTATTTAATGGGTTTCATTATATTTTATTTTTCATTGTTTCACCTGGTGTAATTAGGTACAGCTAAGTTCCCAATGAAGAGAGAAAACCTTTGGCTCCATGCTCACGCCTTGCAGGATTTTGCTATTCTACTGTGAGCTAATTCATGTTCACGTGGCTCTGAGCAAATGGATTCAAACACTGGAACCACAGAATAGTATAAAGAATATATACAGTCAGTGATCGCGACCCGACTCGAACCCACGCACATTAAAACTCATGAGTTGCAGCTCACTGTAGTGTCTGCGGAGGCGCCTTGGGAACACGAGGTTTTGTTTGCGTAACGAATCACTCTTTGTTTTGCTATTTACAGTAAAGTGCACTGTTTGGGACCTGTCTGTAATGACCCACACACTCACAGGATATTGAGTTTCTTTTCACAAACTACTTCAGAGGATTTGGAGTTCAAGATGTCACCAATACCCCACATAGCAATGTTCATACATATACAAAAACATGATACAAAACAACACGCTACAGCCTGACAAACGTGATGAGCAGTAGCTTCATAAAGAGGAGGATGCTGATTGTGTTGTGATTGTGCTCTGAAGGGGGAGTCAAACAAATGGGGGGCTCTTTAAAAAAATCGGGTACATGGCTTTCAAATAACATATATCAAAAACAGCTCAAAATTCTGGAGAATTTACAGTTACCAATAAAAATGAGAAAAACACTCCACTTGTTGATTCTACTTTGATTTTTTCTTCTTTTGTTTTTGTTTTTTTTTGCAAAGATTCTGCAAAGGCGCTAGAAACCAAACCGGTGAGGAGCCAGCAGGACAAAGGCACTAACATTGATATGTGCAAAAGGAGTGTGTCTTTTCGTGCAGAGAGACTTCATTGTGCGGCTCCAATAAAAGAGTATTCAAGTCCACAGGTGCAGGTAAGTGAATATGTGAAAAGAGACACAGCCAGTGAAAAGCACTAAGAAGGCACTACTTTCAGAGGAGGAGGGAGACGGGTGAAGTCCTCTAAAGACACTGTCCGTCAGCCTGTGTGTCAGACTGAAAAGACCATGTTAAAAAAGAAAAAATACAAACTGAAAGAGAATCTTGTTTTGTGTGTGTGTGTGTGTGTGTGTGTGTGTGTGTGTGTGTGTGTGTGTGTGTGTGTGTGTGTGTGTGTGTGTGTGTGTAAGAAGATGAATAGCGGTTGAAAAAGTGTTTGAAAAGCAGGGAGAGGTGAGATTGAGTGGTAGCATCTTGGTGCAGTTGCCCTGTATAAAACTAAAAATAGTCCAGGAAATAAGGAGTTGAAACTATCACCAAGTCTGATGCGATGCAAATGTGCTACAATCACCACAAAAACATGAGTTCAAATAAGTCAAAACTAAATCAAGTCAAAATTTCTACAGAAGATCAGCCTGGTCACCACCTCCTGTCTCCCAGGCCAAATACTTTACATTAGTTTTAATATGGACACATCATGCGTGTTCCTGATTGGCTAATCCACCTGTCAGTCACACCCATCTGAACTCAGGTGTCCGGGCATGTTGCTCTATTCACGCTCACGTCACAAACCAGGAAGACGTTCGGAAACATGCAACAACAACTTCCTTCGGGCTCTGTTCTCGGTTGTAAGTCTGTCAAAATATAGGAGAAATCAGAAAATGTCCCAGTTTTCTTCATCTCCACGTCATTGTAGGGTTCCGTTATGTTCGGCGAATCAACAATTCCAACCATACCTCAGTTTTCATCATTTCCCCACTGACGCACAACTCTGAGCGCATTGAAGAGACGAGGGCGCCAAATTCCAGATGATGTCAAACGGCACAGACGTCTGCAGGATTCATTTTACCAACATCACATTTACTTCAGTGGGTTTGATCACAGACTGTAGACAAGCCCAGTTTCAGGAACTATCGACGTGATCCCTGACCTTGTGGCAGCAGCAGATGTCTGGGTCAATCCTCAGATGAACACCTCCTCTCCAGCTCCTCTCTACATCTCCGTTTCAGACCTCATCTCCAGAACCCCTTTCTCCAGACCTCCTCTCCTGTCCTCTTATCCAGATCTCATCTCTCCAGACATGTCTTACAAAAGCTTACAAAACTTTGGACTCAGAGTTGAAGAGCACAGAGGCAGAAATTGAAAACGTGGGCCATGCTTAAAGTACTATTAGTACCATTGTCCAAGCTCTGCAGGAGATGGATCCTGTAGGCACCATGAGCAAATGAGCAAAGGGCCAAATGACGCCTGGCACACTGATGGAAATGACACACTCGAGGTCTATACACAAATATATACGCACCGTTTGTGTATAGATGGATTCTCACAGAAGGTCATATGGCTAAAAGTGGATTCCACAAATCAGTGATTGCAAAAGATTTTTTACAAAGCTGTCAAAGAAGTAGAAGGTTGCCCCAGACTGGTTAGAAGTAATGGGGAAAAGTGTGGAGAAACTGTAGCACCAATGCAGATGGTATTAGACTGAAGTGAAGTAGTCTTTCAGAATGGAGACTTAAGTTCACAATCAGAGACCCTGAAAGCTTCTGTAACATTTTAAAGAAAACTTGGATAAGAAAGTGCTGTCGCATTTGAGCTGATGATGAAGTGTCCTTGAACTGGACGAGCCTGTGCATGTAAACTGCCTGCAGTATGTTCCGCTGCCACTTCAGCAGGAGGACCTGTCCAATACTTGTACAGACTGTGGAATTCACATGACATTAGCAAGCAGAAAAATGTGTATGTCCCAAAGCAGACCTGTTTTATTTTCCATTTTCAACACATTTATAGAAGTTTATTAGAGCAACTTCAGGACAGCTCCGAACAGAGAAGTCTGTCTGGAACACTCTGGAACACTCATGGGGCCTCGTTCAGGAAGAGTTCTTATGAACACATTTGTAGCCCTTCCTTCAAAAAAATTTTTTCTTGACTAAAAATGGCCTAAGGAAGAAGGAAGAAATTCTACAAAACTCATAAGAACCTACTATTCTACTCACTACTAAGATTTTTTTTTTAATTATTACTGTGGTAATGCAACAAAAAAATTCTAATTCCTCCATGACTGTAATTATACTTTGTAAAATTATTCCCTGTAAACATATGACAGTGTGATCCAATAGCATGTATGAAGTGTTTACAGAGTCTGTTGGGTCTAACAGACTGTCTCCAGGCTGCAGTGAGCCTCAGTCTGGGTCACAGCCCTGCACCCGGGCACCACGCTGGACTCAACACCTAGTTTTAGTTTAGTTTATTAGTTTATTTGACAGGGACAATGCACATAAAAACATTGACCAAGACAAAAGAGGTAATATGTTTGTACCAGGTTATAGCAAATGTGCTAATTTCCACCTGCAGTCCCTGGACAGGTTAATATAAAATGGCAGATATGCCAATAAAATAACATGAAAAACAACTTACGAAATGGTAACTCAGTCCTAGAGATAAGATCAGTCACATTCATACATCACAACCACACGCACTATATACATTTCATATTTCTGTATTCACACAGTTCATTCATGTGTGCAGGTTTGAGTGGATAAAAGCCACCGTTTGGTCAGACGTGCAAACATTCCATAACTTGTGCATGAGACTGTTTCAGACGGCAGCGTGTTCCAGAGGCTTGTGGCTTTGTACGAAAAAGAGGACTGACCAAACGAGGGTCTAAACTTTGGACCAGTGCACCGTCCTCGGGCTGTGGAGCGTGTGGCTCGGGAGCTCCTCTCTGACGTGAGCACCACAAACTTTTTCAGAGGGGGAGCAGCAGCGCCATGAATGATTTTGAACAATGTTATAATTTCATTAAATTTAAGCAAGTTTTGAAAATTTAGCAATTTGTATTTCACCAAAATTGGGCAGTGGTGGTACAGACGAGATTTTTTGTCATGTATTTTTAGTGCCCTTTTATATAATGTTTCAATTGGCTTTAGAGACTCACACTTTCACTTGTCATGATGCCAAACCCATATTGGCCGTACATGAAAGTTTAGAGGGCGTTTCTCGCATATTAATCTTTTATGTAAATGAAATGTAAATGAATGTGGAGGTGTTCATAACTGGCTGTTGGTGAATTAGGCGCAACTGTCACATAAGGAGGAATTCAGCTGCTTCAGAACGGCTTTGTGAATCTGGGGCAGAGTTTCTCTCAGCGTCTTCTTAAAGTGGAAGTTATGAACATCTTTTAAAAAGCCGATTGGTGAGTGAGGCCCAGTGCTTTGTAAATCTGAATGTGTTTGTATCAGAGGTCAATGGAATAAATGAAAGTTTACTGTGTAATTAATGAGTGACAGTTTGACAGTCCATCCTAAATGTGCCAATGCTGTTTAGAGTATTTGGCCAGTGGACGTTGCAATGCAGTTCAGAAAATACCCATCTTTGACTTGGGCAGACTTTATGTTAATGTTCAGATTCAAAACAAGAGTGATTTAGTAATTGAAATGATGCAGCAGTGTGAGAGGCAAATGCCGTTCTGCTGTGAACAGAGCAGAACACGGCTATTTCCTGGGACTGGTGCATGTATGAACGGGAGTCACTGCTGCAGATTTTAACAAGTCAATGGAACTTTTTCTAAAAAATAAATTGCTTTAATATTTGGGTAAACAAAATGGAAAATAATGATGTACATGCTATAGCACATGTGTCAAACATGCGGCCCGGGGGCCAGATCCGGCCCTCCAAGACCTTTAATCTGGCCCTCGGCTGATTTTTCTATTAAAATACTTAAAATTTTCAGATTTTTCTGTTAATTTTCTGCACCGTTTAGCACAGCAGCGTCTCCGGCGTTTCTGTACGTTGCGACTCCCACCAGAGCAGCACAAATGAAGACTTTCCTCTTTCCAAACGCTCTTAAAGGACGATCGTTTTGACTGTCGACCGTGACCCTCATCAGCAAAATGTCAAAAAATGAGAAAAGCAGATGCTGAGTTCAGGATTTCCCAAGAAAAATAGTCTAATTCTTATTTGTTGACAGAGGTGAATGGGAAATCTGTGCTCAGTGTGTTTGGAACAAGTGGCGTTGCTCGAGGAATATAATCTTAAACACCACTACGAGACACGGAGAAAAATACAATAACTTGAAGAGAGAACTGAGTTTTCTGATCCGGCCCTTTTGGGATCAAAGTAGGCTGCATACGGCCCCCGGACCAAAATGAGTTTGACACTCCTGTGCTATAGTTTACAAAATAACACCAAAATCTAAATATATCTTTAAAATGTAAAACACAAGACAGAAATAACATGGCCACATTCTCAGCACTAACCCACAATTTTCATCTATAGTGTTTTTTTTGTTTTGTTTTTCAGTCTAGTTTCCACAGTAACTCTTCTTTCTCATTTGTGAAGCTTTAAAATATGAATGAGCAAAGTAATGGGCAGTTACTAGCTCCAGCGTCATTTCTGGAACTGATGAAATGTTCAGAACAAAACCAGGCCGTGCGGTATCATCATTAGACAGCTGTTTTTCACACGCAGACGAGACGATTAAAAAATGGACTTACTGAGAACGTAACAGCTCAGACTGGACAAAAGCCGTCCAATGTGCTTTCAATTATCGGAGAAGTGTCGGCGCGTCCTGTTTTCAGTCCGGGCCTTCGTCATGTGACTTCTGGACGAGCACAGCGCTAATTGGAGCTGTGGTTTCCTCATTTGCATATGTCTCTGAGAAATGGGTAAACAGCGGAACAGCTGCTGATGATCATTGGGAATAATGTAAAGACGGCGTTTTGGTTTGAAACATTTAACTGTGTTTTTCCAGCCGGCCGTATCCGACCTTTAAAATCTGGTTTAGCTCCAGGACATTTGGTAAAACTGTACATGCACTTCATAAACATCATCATACGTAAAGAGGAGGTATTTTACTTTTATGGGGTTTTAACAGCTAACACAAAACATATTTAGATCACCATGTCGAATGGTTGTATTTAGTCCTCTTCCCTTTGCTCTCTGCGCTAAGTCACTCTCCCTTCAGAGCCCTATCACAACACAATCAGTGTGCGTCCCAATAATGAAACTACTGCACATCACATCAGGTTTGTCAAGTTGTTGTCTACAGTTTTGTATCATGTTTTGTATATTTATGAACTGAGTGATGAAGACTTGTGGGTGGAGCATTGCACAGAATCTTAGAGCTGATGTAATGAAGGTTTGAGTCAGGGCACAGGAGTGACTGCTGAATTCCTGAAACACGGATAACATTTCAAACCTCAGGCATGTTTGTGATAAGGGAACAATGGGCCTAAGTAAATTTGTACTTAAGGGCTTCTTACAAACAGTTTTGGCACTGACAAAACTTTCTTAACTGAAAATGTTCAGTAACATTTTCAGTACGAACAGTCAGGAGCCTCATAAGAACAAAAATTCTACTGTTTCTCAAAAAATTCAAATTCTACCATGATTGTAAGTTATATACTTTCTTAAATGATTTCCTATAAACATATGTCTTATAGAGCCTGTGTCTGTTGGGTATAATCGACTTTCTCCAGGCTGCAGTGAGCCTCAGTCTGTCCCAGCCCCAGTGCTCTCCACGTGGGCCTCTGTCACAGCCCTGTGCCTGGTCACTGCTCTGGACTCAACACTCCCATCAACCACATCCTGGCCATATATGGAAATTCAGAGGGAGTTTCTAACCAAATACATTTGCATAACACTCCTAACTTTAATCACACTGATTAAAGTGACTCATTAGTGCAGCCTCTGCAGCTCAGTGAGTGAATTCTGGAGGTTCTGCACTTTAGCATGAGACAGGGCCTGTCCATATATTGAGAATGAGAAATGAAAAGAAATGCAATGAGGGAAAAAAACAAAAAACTTCTATCTGTAGGTTAAGGCACTGGCAACAGTTCCTTTAACCCCCAGGTAATATTTTATATTTGTGATTTACAGCCTGTTGACTGCACAGTAAAACCTGAGCTGCTGTTTGCTTATAGAAAACTCTTCACAGAAGTCTCTCTGCCTCGCACCTACAAATCATCCTCCATGTTTTCCTGTGCGCAGAAACAGCAGAGCAGATGTAATTACAAGCGGCACCACCCGTTCCTCCGACCTGCACAGAAGAGGCTTATCAGGGAGCCACAGGATGCACCACTCTTCAGCAGCGATTTTCCAACACGACACAGAGAAGACGTAAGAGCAGCCAGTCAGAGCGCACAGGGCAGCAAATAGGGAAATAGGGTGCGCTTGATTCACGTTAGCCGCAGGAGTGGAGATAAACAGCCCGGTGGAGCTCACAGGGCGAGCAGCAGATGAGGCAGCCCTGTGATGGAGGGTAGGCCAGTGCTTACAGGGAGATGGGGGGAAATAGCAAAGTAAATGGAAGAGAGAGTTATGAGATAGGCAGAGGTATGGAGGGGAGGAGATGGGAAATAGGACGGGGCATATAATACAGAAATATGAAAGTGTAAGGTGCAGCTGAGGGCAGGGGTTGGCTTATGCTGCTACACTTTAAGTTGAGCCAAGACTACGAGATGGACATTAACTATAATAAGGCCTTAAAGTGCACGTGGCAGGTTCATTTCACTAAAACACAGTGAACATATTTAAAGGAAAAAGACCCAAAAAAGCCCTCTGTCTTTAGTAAGCTGCAGGAGTGACCGAGTCCTCTCCCCGAGGGACAGAACAGTGATTTAGGAGGTCTTTTGTTACTTCTATTTTTTCTGTGTCCTGTTTTGTTTTTCCTATGTACATTTAAATTGCTACAGATTTTTTACACCATATGTGGCAAAAGAGCTTCCAGAGGAAACACTTTGAAGAAATGGGCCATTTTTGTCAGTCAAACTTAAATCACAGATTTTTACCTGGACTAAAATAGCAGATAAAATAATTGGTGTTGCTCCAGTTCACATCAGCACATGTTTGAGGAGACTGTGACCCAACCCATGTTGTGACCCAGCCCAGCTTCACAGTCAGGTTGAGTTGATACGTCAAGCAGAAGGTACTGGGTCCCAAACTGTAAACTAAACAGATTCAAGCATTATTTTGTGCCATTAGCCATTAATCTGCAGTTATAAAATAAAAGTAAAAGCCTTCAAGAATGTGCAATCAAAACTGCACATAGGCTTAGGAAATGTGCAATTATCAATAGAATATACTGAAGGGTTTGCCTCTATAGAGTGACTTAAAGGTCCTGTTGGTGTTTCACTCGTGGCCATACTTGGTTCCTTATTTATTTCTGTTGTGTGGTGGATGTTTGTATGGTGTCTATGTCGCTGTGTTGTCTTGTCTTCGTGCTAAGACATGTGATCCTCTGTCCAAACAAATTTCTCCCATGGGAGACAATAAAGGATTATTTTATCACCAACCAAAACACCAGAGGGGCGTTAAAAACAAGGCCTTTCCTGCTGTGTTCACCTGATTCCCCCTGGACACCGCTGTGGGACACAAAGGACCACTTTTGATTCTTCCTCTCCTCAAACCAAGATCTGCTGATTCTACCTGAACAGTCCAGTTAAACTGCAGAGGCCTTTGACTGAGACACAAAGGCCACTGAGACAGTCTAAATATTGCAGCAAATCTGCAATACTTTACTGCAGCAAAACTTCATTTTGCCTAAGATTAATGAAATCTCTCTCTTTCCTTGACTTGGCTCAGGTGATGGAAACAGAGAAGGTTGGTGACCCTCTTTTGTAAAAATTGACTTCTGGGATCGAGGGGTGAGCATTCACTGTTCAGCACCATACAAGGAGACAATAAGAGCTACAACTAAATAGTAGTAGTAGTAGTAGTAGTAGTAGTAGTAGTAGTAGTAGTAGTAGTAGTAGTAGTAGTAGTAGTAGTCATTTTAATAAATGCAGTTTAACATTTGGTCCAGTAGTGGTTTTGAAAAAGACAAAAAGTATGAGCCTTATTGCGATTGCAGTTCCCTTTTTATTTATGTATCCAGATGAAATCCATTTCAGTTTCCAGGTCTGTCCTCCAGGCCGTGCCATGTAGTCAGATTCATCAGAGTCACATTAGAACCAAACCACACTCCAAACCCTGCGAACAGAGGCTCAGAGAAGGAACAGGAGAAGTTGTGGAGGAGGAGCTTTTTTCCATCAGAGAAGGCCTCATAGAAGGCCAAAGCTCCAGCCTCAAAGTCCAGGAACACACCTACTCTGTATGAGGATAAGATACCACTGATGGGTTTTTTTCCATTGTGACAGACAGTGTAGTCTCTATCACGGATCCTCAGACTCCAGGACTGATCATTGTATCCAAATCTACTCTTCATTACCCTTCCTCTCCGTCTGATTCCTTTGTAACTCACTGCTATAGAAACTGCCCCACTCCACTCCACCTCCCAGTAACAGCGGTCCCTCAGGCAAGAGCAGCTCAGGACCTGGGGCCAGTCTGTGAACCTGTCCTTATGGTCTGGATACTGCGGCTTCTCCACATGGGTTACAGTTACACTCCTTCTGCTTGTGGACAGAAGGAGGTGTCTGTGAGCTGTGTTTTGGTCCAGAGAAATCTCGCAGGAGTCTGAAACACAAACACATCTGAATGTAATGAAAATGAAATGATAGAAAATATATGTATGAAAATATAAATCAAATAAAAACAGACTCACACTTCCTTAGACCAGGGACCATCCAGCGCTCTCCAGCAGGATCCAACCTGAAAGACAGGGGTCCTTTATAAGACCAGAGCAGAGACCAGGACCAACCATAGACTAGGATCATCCATGGACCAGAGATCCAATGAACCAGGACCCATGCCATCACAGACTGACCTGACAGACAGTAGTGAACAGTTGGGGTTGTCCTGTAGTGCAGTCAGGAGCTTGGCTGAGGGTCCTGGATGGTTGTAGCTTAGATCTAACTCTCTCAAGTGGGAGGGGGCGGCGTTCAGAGCTGAGGCCAGAGCAGTGCCGCCCCTCTCTGAGACCAGACATCCAGACAGCCTAAAGACACAGCATTATACTCATGTGGACATAAGGGTGCAGAGTGCATCATGGGAGCATCTTACCTGAGTGTCTTCAGTTTGCAGGAGGTGCTCATCAGTCCAGAACACAGCAGCTCCACTCCTGAGTCCTTAAGATTGTTGTCACTGAGATCCAGATGTGTGAGACTGGAGGAGCTGAGGACTGAGGCCAGCGGAGCACAGCTGTGAGGGGACAGGCCACAGTCAATCAGACTGAGGAGAGAGAGGGACATTAGAGACCAGAGCCACCACACAGGAGTTTAAATACAGTCTGAGGAGAAAGAGGGACATGAGAGACTAGAACCACTACACAAACTTTTAAATACAGTCTGGACTCACAGGGCTTTGGTGGACAATCTGATCACTGGCAGCAGACCCAGGAGAGCTGTCTCAGAGGCCTGGTATTTCCTCAGGTCAAACTCCGTCAGGTCTGAGGACAGTAAGAGGAAGGACAGAGCCGACCAGTGAGCAGGAGACATGTATCTTATCGAGGGACCACCTCCTCTCATGTACCACTGCATAAGCACCACCAGGCTGTGGTCGTTGAGCTCGTTCAGACAGTGGAGCAGGTTCAGACTTCTCTCTGCAGAAAGACCCTCTTCATCCAGCTTATGTCGGATGTACTCTACTGTCACCTGATTTGTCCGTTCACTTCCTGTGTGAGTCAGAAGACCTTGCAGCAGCCTCTGATTGGTCGACAGAGACAACCCAAGAAGGAAGCGCAGGAACAGGTCTAGGTGTCCATTTGGACTCCGTAAGGCCTGGTCCACAGCAGAGTAGTAGAAAACCTCTGGCTTTTTTTTGAAAGATTTTGTAAAGCGAGAGGGTTGTTTGTCCTCAAGAAGATTCTTTCCAGAGCTGTAGAAGGTGTAATGGACATGAAGAGCAGCCAGAAACTCCTGCAAACTCAGATGGATGAAGCAGTAGACCTTGTCCTGGTACAGGCCTGGCTCCTCTCTAAAGATCTGTGTGAACACTCCGGAGTAAACTGAGGCCGCTGTCACATTCAGCCCACACTCACTCAGGTCACTCTCATAGAAGATCAGGTTTCCTTTCTGCAGCTGCTCAAAGGCCAATTTTCCCAGAGAACGCACCATCTCCATGGTCTCTGGAGTCCAGTGAAGGTCTGCCCCTGATCCCTGGTGATACTTGATTTTCTGGACTTTGGCCTGAACCACCAAGAAGTGGATGTACATTTGTGTGAGAGTCCGAGGTAACTCTGATTCCTCCTTTTGTTCCAGAAGTTTCTGTAGAACTGTGGAGAGGATCCAGCAGAAGATCGGGATGTGGCACATGATGTAGAGGCTGCGGATGCTCTTGATGTGGGAGATGATGGCTGTGGCCTGGTCTCTGAACCTCTTCCTAAAGTACTGCTCCTTCTGTGAGTCGATGAACCCTTGCACCTCTGTCACCATGGAGACGCACTCAGCAGGGATCTGATTGGCCGCCGCGGGGCGCGTGGTTATCCAGAGGCGAGCGGAGGGAAGCAGCCTCCCCCTGATGAGGTTCACCAGCAGAACGTGCACTGAGGCCGACTCTGTGGGGTCGCTCAGGACCCGGGTTCGGCTGAAGTCCAGAGGAAGTCTGCACTCGTCCAGACCGTCAAAGATGAAGAGCACCTGGAGCTGTTGGAAGTTGCAGAGATCTTTGGATGGACTGAAGAAGTGGTGCAGCAGCTGCACCAGGCTGAACTGTGAGTCTCTGAGCACATTGAGCTCTCTGAAAGTGAATGGGAACAGCAGCTGCAGGTCCTGGTGTGCCCGGCCTTCAGCCCAGTCCAGACTGAACTTCTGAGTCAGCACTGTTTTCCCTACACCAGCCACGCCCTTCGTCAGCACAAATCTGATTGGCTTTGGGGAATGTGGGCGGGCTTTAAAGATGTCTTCACATGTGATGGTGGTCTCTGTAGTGGATGATCTCCTGAAAGCAGTTTCCATGTGTCTGACTTCATGTTCCTGGTTGACCTCTGAGGCTCCGCCCTCTGTGATGTAAAGCTCTGTGTAGATCTGGGTCAGAGGGGCGGAGTCTCCTGCTTTAGCCACTCCCTCAAACACACGACTGAACCTCTGCTGCAGGTCAGACTTCAGTTTATGTTGACATTTGGAAGCACATTGTCCTTGAACAGAAGTGAAAATATGAAATCACACACGTGCATAAAGACACATTAACAGCACACTGACTGACTGTTTCTCACTGTGGTACAGAGAGTCCACCATTTTATCCTGTCCCATTCTCTTCAGGAAGGTCAGGGCGATCTTCAAAAAGGCCTCTTTAATTCCTGCCTTGTCCTCCTCCTCCTCAAGTGCCAAGTACTCTGGTTCCTCTTCCATTAGAAGTTTGTGTAACTTACTTAGCTCAGTTTGCACAAAACTTAAAATGTGCTCCTCCAGTTTCTGTAACATAAGAGAATCAGATTTTGTTCAATTGTACCTTGGTTAGCCATTTGTGTCCTGGACCTTTAATCTATTCTCATAGTTCTGTTCTTCCTCCTCTGTAGTCTACAGATCTGAAGCAGGTTTGTGACTGTTTTTAGTGTTGGAATGTCTGTTTGTTACTCTGTCTGTGGTTGTATGACTCATGTATCAGAAGTTCAGAACTCTCACCTTAAAAATAGTCCCACCATCAGCGCCACTTGCCTGAAGCTCTGGGCGTATGTTTTCCAAACTGCAGATAACATAAGTACAGTTTTATTTCTCTGGTATCTGCTAAATCTGTTGAATTAAACAACACCTCCATTGGGAATGTTACTATCTTTGTACCTCTCTTCATGAGCAGAATTCAAAAAAGATTTATAAAAGCAGAATAAAAATAAAGAAAAATAAGGGGATATGTCATCAAAGTCAAAGTTAACAAGATTCCAGAGATTCTGTATATACAGGATGTGGTCAGGACTGGGTCTGAGCTAGGATCCTCACCTGCTTCCAATCTGGATCCTCTCCTTTTTGAAGTTACATGGAGCACCTTCCATGGACCAGTCAGACTTTAAGGACTGAGAGATGGGCCCAGATTTGGTTCGGTCTGTGTCCCTACAGAAAAAGGTCAGAGGGGTCACAGAGTGGTCACAGAGCCGTCTGATAGGAAATGTGGTGAAGATGAAGTGTCTGGGGTGAGGGAAGTCTGGGCCTGGTCAGACTGCTGCCCCGGATAAGTGGCAGAAAATGGATGGATGTTGATGAGAAAGAGACTGACCTAAGACACAGAGAAGGTCGTCCATCTCTGTAGAGGATCGATACGTTATCAGAGCTCTGACTTTTTGAAGACCTCTCCATTGTCCTGGAAAACAAACTGTGTCAGATGCCCTGCCTGTGAAGCAGCTTCCCTCCCTATGTGTCGGATGCCATAATTGTATGTTGGGTTCTGGTTTGTCCACATGCCTTTCTGTGGTGTGTTATTAAAGAGTCTACTTTCTGTTTTTATTGACTGGTTCAAATTTGTTTTAGATACGACTGAAGCTTATTCTTTGTTGACATCAAAGAAATCATAAGTCAGTCCTGTGAAATAACACATGTCCACATGAGCTACAAAGACTTGGGTTAATTTACTCATTTCTTTGACATTATGTTTCAGTTTAAAATTTAAATGAGATTTGAAACTTAAGAAATTATTCTGAGTGAAACAGGAAGGATGAAACATAGAATATCAAAGAGTATTATGAATCAACAAGATCGATTACCGGTCCCGGTGTGTGGGTAATATTATTTACTGTATATAGTGCTATTCACAGACACATGTGCCCAAAGACATTTTACAGAGCAATTTTAACAGACCAATCTTCACATAAACAGTGGCACCCACTTTTTTGCATCACTATAGGAAAATCAAACGTCAAAACTGGACAACAATGGAAAAAAGGCGTCATCTGTCGTCACAGTCTGCACCTTCAGGGGACTGAGACTGGATGTACAAAAATGACCTGAGTCAGATCAAATCCAGTGGATTCTGGTTGGTTTTAGTCCTGGTTTAATCGAGCTTTAGACCTTGTTGGTTTTAATATGCATATAACAGCAATATTTAATCTTGACTCCAAACCCAAACTAAACCAGGAATCAAACCCGGAACCTTGAAGCATCCATGCTAGCCACTTAGCCACTGTGATGCCAATGAAAAGATTGTGACTCCATAGCCATGGCATTTAAATTGTGAAAAAAAGAAAAAAGAAGAGAAAACAACACGGTTTGGGGCTTTCAAACTTATCCTGTTCATTTATGCTTTTGGGCTAGAAAAGATAATGAAACAAGGAACTATAAAGCAGCTGAGCCTTAGACTTTTGCATTCACAAATACATGTTGCAGATACATCATTTAACTGGTTCTTTATTCAATAAAATAGGTGGCATCATAGAAGGGCTGCTGTGGGGAATGGGCCAGGTCTGGATTTTGTCTCTGTCTATGTTTGAAACGCAGCTTGTGGGTTACATGTGTCCAGAGATTCTGTATATACAGGATGTGGTCAGGACTGGGTCTGAGCGAGGATCCTCACCTGGGTCCAGTCTGGATCTCCTTTTTGAAGTTACATGGAGCACCTTCCATGGACCAGTCAGACTTTAGGGACTGAGAGATGGGCCCAGATTTGGTTCGGTCTGTGTCCCTACAGAAAAAGGTCAGAGCGGTCACAGAGTGGTCACAGAGCCGTCTGATAGGAAATGAGGGAAGTGTCTGGGGTGAGGGAAGTCTGGGCCTTTTCAGACTGCTGCCCTGGATAAGTGGCAGAAAATGGATGGATGTTGATGAGAAAGAGACTGACCTAAGACACAGAGAAGGTCGTCCATCTCTGTAGAGGATCGATACGTTATCAGAGCTCTGACTTTTTGAAGACCTCTCCATTGTCCTGGAAAACAAACTGTGTCAGATGCCCTGCCTGTGAAGCAGCTTCCCTCCCTATGTGTCGGATGCCATAATTGTATGTTGGGTTCTGGTTTGTCCACGAGTCTACGTTCTGTTTTTACTGACTGGTTCAAACTTGTTTTCAACATGACTGAAGCTTATTCTTTGTCGACATCAAAGAAATCATAAATCAGAACTGTAAAATAACAATGTCCACATGAGCCAAACAGACTGATCCCAGAATTGGATTTCATTGTGTTTCAGTTTAAAATGTAAATGAGATTTGAAACTTTGATTGAAACGGGAAGGGCAAAATATTGAATACTGAATATTGTAAGTATTACGAACAGTCTTATCCTAAAACATAAATAAACCTACACTGTTCCAAATGTTTCAAATCCAGGTGGAGTTTCTGAATTATTTTGATTTTTATCTTTTCAGTTTGATAAAAGTTAAGATAAAAACTCACCGTGTGCTGCCAGTCTCACCTGTCCGACCTGTTCATCTGAGACCTGATACATCTCTAGGACAAACCACACCCCCTAACAACAAACCACACCCACCTAGCAACACACCACGCCCACCTAGCAACACACCACGCCCACCTAGCAACACTGCTCTGTCTCATACATCAGAATCAGATCAAATTCAATGGATTCTGTCTGGTTTTGGTCCTGGTCGTGCTTTAGACCTCGTTTGTTTTAACTGTGCAAACAACAGCAGTATTTATTCTAGACTCTAAACCCAAACTAAACCAGGGCTAAACCCAAACTAAACCAGGGCTAAACCCAAACTAAACCAGAATTAAACCCAAACTAAACCAGGGCTAAACCCAAACTAAACCAGAATTAAACCCAAACTAAACCAGGACTAAACCCAAACTAAACCAGAATTAAACCCAAACTAAACCAGGACTAAACCCAAACTAAACCAGGGCTAAACCCAAACTAAACCAGGACTAAACCCAAACTAAACCAGAATTAAACCCAACTAAACCAGGACTAAACCCAAACTAAACCAGAATTAAACCCAACTAAACCAGGACTAAACCCAAACTAAACCAGGACTAAACCCAAACTAAACCAGGACTAAACCCAAACTAAACCAGAATTAAACCCAAACTAAACCAGGACTAAACCCAAACTAAACCAGGGCTAAACCCAAACTAAACCAGAATTAAACCCAAACTAAACCAGGACTAAACCCAAACTAAACCAGGACTAAACCCAAACTAAACCAGGGCTAAACCCAAACTAAACCAGGACTAAACCCAAACTAAACCAGGGCTAAACCCAAACTAAACCAGGGCTAAACCCAACTAAACCAGGACTAAACCCAAACTAAACCAGAATT